>JAQFYC010000802.1:0-45830 GCA_034694165.1 Tomocerus mixtus
ATACATATCAGTTTGTAACCGTTAAATTGTATTTAGGCAACAACAGATTGGAAAAATGAATGTACCACCAGCCATACCGGAACATCCGCATCGGCTCCTTTGGCTGCTGGCATTGTGGCTTTAATTTTGGAAGCTAAGTAAGTTAATGTCACTTTCACTAAGATCAATAAGATTATTTAGTCCTTAAATGGGGAACGAAATAGGAAAGTTTAACCTTTTACCGTATCCTTATGTACTTATCTTAATTCCTGTCCTGTTGCTACATACATTCCTGCTTGTAGTGGTAAGATTACATACACGCGGCGATACTCCTACACATTCTACACAATTAATAGTATTTCCTCTCTGTTAGACTGTGTAAGTGAAAGTTAATGGGATTTAGTATGGTGTGTATGTATGAAAGTGTTCACTATACAATATCAACTGCAATCAAATCAACACTTACCTAAGCACACATATGTAGTAGGTACACATAAGTAGCACTTAATGTCAAGTAACTTTATCGTTAGTTATACTATACTTAGCTACTTACTGTATAACATTATATTTTTTGCAGTCCTAAGTTGACCTGGAGAGATGTGCAGCATATCGTTGGGTGGACATCTCAACCGGGTCCATTAGCGGATAATCCGGGTTGGAAAGTCAATGGAATGGGCTTTCAATTCAATTCTCGTTTCGGGTTCGGTTTAATGGATGCACACGGAATGCTTACTGCAGCTTTAAATTGGACCAATGTACCACCACAAAGGATCTGTCGCATCAAATCGCTTCCGCTGTAAGTTCAGCTACATAAAATACGAATAACAACAGCAATTCTCCTTTCTTCTACCAAATAATGCTACCGTACATACATATACATACCACTGTATGTCGAGTCACCACGGCCACCTCCCCCGGGATAATACTATTACATTACTATTTTTGCTGACCTGATTGCACCCAACTTTATCCAGAAATAGTGACTAATAATGTCACCATCTCAATATTATTTTCTGGGTGCATGTAGAAACATTGTTGGGTGCAACCAGTTAAGAAAAAATAATATTGCACCACCATTACCCCTGGGGGGAGATATCCAAGTAGACTCGACATACCGTGGTTCATGCAGTATTTGCTCTGACAACCACATACAAAAACACAGACCTCTATAATATATATGCTCATAACAAACTTATAGGTTCATATAATATGTAGGCATTTTATAGCGGTGTAGTATTCCTTTCCTTTTACCCTGGGAGGAGAAAGTTTGAGGTACCTATTTATAGCACATAAATACATTTACTGCAAGCTAGGAAAACGAATTCTGAATTTACGAGTTGTCGATGACGAATGTCTCATAAACATGAGTCGGTAACACTGCAGTTTTAATGTGACATTATAGGTATAAGCAACAACCTCAGGAATTTGTGGTGAAAGTAGGAATGAGCTTTCAATTATGTTTCCATGCTTAGGACACTCACAATATGCTTTTTGAAGTATTATATTGCTTTGCAAATACACTGACTGACGGGACGGTATTCAATTAACCGGTAAATATGCAAAACGAATACCTTAGGTATGAAAATTAATTATTGCGTAGGTGGTTCTTGGCTAGTATAAATTATGCCTTCAGTTATATCATACATAACAGACGATGACTTTTCTTTAAACAGAACGTAAAATTCCTGTTGTGCTCGCGATAGAAAATATAGTGGTAGGCAGCTGCTGCTAGTCAATGAAGTACCATAAAGCAAATATCTTGTGATGTTGTGGGCGTCCCACTCAATTACTTTCGATTAACTTCAAAGAATATAAACTTGTTTGAAAATATGGTAAGTATCTGAGGGAAAATACTATTGGCGAGTAATGCAAATATTATAAGTCTACATAGTAAACATATTCACATAACCTTTCTTCTACTTTCTCCACTCAGACATATTAACATGTTCACGAAAATTGTCCTCGGGTTGGTATGTCCGATATTATTAATTAATTATGTATTTGCGTCTGTCTGCAATGTGCCTAGTAAATATGTAATTAATGGAATTATTGCTTTCCCTTTTCACATAAGAACACTATTTAAAACTTTTGAAATACACATTTTGAGTTCAAATCGTATGGTGCACCTGCATTTATAAAATCTACAGATTTACAGATCAAAACTTTAGGGGATACATGCCTACCATTCTAATAACTCCGCATTGCCCAAAAATGGTATGAACGCGCTCAGAAACTACAGATATAAACTTCAAACCTATTTATTCAATATTAAGTACTAACTCAGGTCCATTACATATTCATTGTAGGAGTTTCAGACAATAATTTCAATTAGACAGTTAGTTGGGTAGCTATTCGAATTAGTCATTATTAGATTAGTGTCCAATTCGTTACATGCGAGTGGGCCCTTCTTTAAAATGTAAATTGCAATTCATTCTAAAAGAAGGAGAATGGGGAAACAAGTATGAATGTAAAACTTTTCGAAGAAGACGGTAGGACATTTTTGGTAATTAAAAATAAAAGTGAGAATAGTTTGTACATTTGAGAGAAGTGTAGGGATAAGTCTCGGGAAGTGAGTTTTTTGCCGGGAGTGAAACACGTACTCAGGAATGGCAGAGAGAGAGAGAACAACTGAAAAAGTGTAAATAGTGAGACAAAAGCTGACTAAACTTTTGTTGCTAATTGAATAGAAAATAATTTTGTTGGTCTTATCTGGTTTTGTTACTTACTTATGAACGTGTCTGTTTCTGGTCTGGTCTGAGTACAGAACGGAGAAGGTGATTGACCCAACGGAGCCTAAAATAGTGGAATTCATCAGTAACGCATGCCGTAACACTTCAAATGAAATCAACTTTTTGGAACACGTGGAAGTGATCACAACTGTCCAGTACAGTTCCAGAGGAGCTCTACAGATCGACCTCACGTCCCCCCAAGGTTCCCAATTTTATTTATGTCTGTAATGTTAGCAGCTCACTGCTTTCTCTCCATCGGCTATTTTCCACCGTCCTCCCTTCTCCTGTCATCGTCCTCAAGACTTTTCCTGGAACTTTCTCCTGCTTACTCATCTGTATACTTTCTTCCTTACTCCTCCAGTTCACTCCACACTCACAAATACACACAACATCTCTCCTGTCTACCTCATTCCCCTTAATTGTAATTTCTTATCCTTTCGCTCTTTCACTTCAACTCTTTCTCTGTTATTCTATCCTGCCCAATCTAACAACGAGCTCAATTCTGAGCATCTTGGTTTTGTTGCACTGGACTTACTTACACTGAACTCATTCATTTGCTAAGTTCAGTTGCGCTGCAGTGAAAGTAAAACCCTTTAGGCAAATTCATTCATGGCTAACTAACTGGAACTACTACCAGAACTTAAATACCTACTTCTACATATTATTTACCTAGTACCTATAATAATAGGCACAAAATGCAATTTTTATCGTAATCTTGCGAAAATGCATGAAATTACTTGTGAAAGCTAGAAAATGTACTTTAGATGGCATGTAGTCTGGTAACGGTGTAATTAAATGACAATGTCTACATTTTATAGGAACAAGAACGCGGTTACTATTTCCCAGAAAGAGGGACGTATCTGCGACTGGATTACTTAATTGGCCATTCATTTCCGTTCATACATGGGGAGAAAATCCTTTCGGGAAGTGGACTTTGAATCTAACCGACTCTGTAAGCAATCTGTAGTTTTTTATTGAATCATTCCTTCTACACGTCGTCTCTTAAGTCTGGAAATACTCGGCAACGTAATGCATATAAGCTTTCTCCTACTTTCTCCACACAACTTAAAATGTAAGAGGAAAGTTGGATACAGCTAATGTATTTTCTTCGATGTTTCCACACTTATAAAACGCAGTGTACATTAATATATACCTATGTAGGGCAAAAACTATCACCAGCCAAAGAATATCCGGTAAAATATTTTTGTCAAAAGTATAAGTTTATGATACCTATGATAATAATGAAGGATTTCTTTTGTTTTCAATGAAACCAGGGCAAAAATAGAGAGAACGGAGGCCAGATGGGGGAAGTGGAAATGATTTTATATGGAACAATGGAGGAACCTAAGCATCTAGCTCGCGGTCGACGGGTTTACCCTCAAGAGTATAAAAAGAAAAGTATTGTTCCACTCCCGGATTCTCATGAATCACCTTCCGCCAAATTGCGAGCGATTTTAGATGATATCGACGCCTGGATGAATTAAGATCTTCTAAGTCAATTAATCTATTCAGTCAAACAAACTACCAGGGCTCGTCGATTTTAATTACGTGCCTACCAAAATTACCTTTAACCATTTTCAGGGTACATTACTGTTTTTAATTCGAGCCTAAAGTATAAAGCTCTTTTACCAAATGATGTAAGGAAAATCAATCTTACATTCGCGATTCTTTTAACAATTAACAAACATAACTACATACCTATACCATAGCAGTGAATATTCACTGCAAATTGCAGTTGCAATTAATATGTAAGTTATGAATAACCAACTACTATGTAAATTTTATCTTCTAGATCTGTACTTACCTATGTAAATAAATATTTATGCGTAGATAAATAAGTATGAAAAATGAAATTGTATGCTGTAATCTACGTTGCTTGCGTATTTAAAAATCTAAGTCATTAAATTATCAGTAAATAATCATGTACATATTAAGAGTAATTAATTATTAATTTAAAAAGTATATTACGTAATACTAAATGTAATAGTAATGAATCAATCTTAAGTATTTGTGAATAAAATTCTTCGGTTAATTAGGTAGCAATGAATGAAAAGAATTTCCATTGTTGATTTGCAATTTTTATTGGCATTTAAAATCTTGGGGTTTGTATCCCCTCGTTAGGATATTTTCGATGAAAAATCTACACGACTATTTATGAGTTAACTATGACATCATGACCTAAGGGTACATAGACTTAGAGAATCTTACTTATGGGGCAGTTACACTACAGGTAACATATGTTTCAGCTCAGCACTCTTAACTACTAACTTGATAACGCTAACATACTTACGTAAGTATTTAAGTAGGATACGTACGATACGACATACTGACATACTACAAAGGTGTAAGTACGAAACTACAATTTAACTTTAGCTATTTATCTGTACTGTAGATCTAGTAGGTAAAGTTAACGTAAGTAAAGTAAGTAAGTACGTAAGTAATTAGTTATTTATGAGCTAACTTACTAAGTTGATGAGTTTAATTACTGGTCCGCCCATGGCTTATGTGTGTATTGTATTGTAGGCTTAAATACTTATTAGTTATGGTTATTTCCATTTATTTAATTTACTTAATTGTAGCATTAGCACAACACAAAATCATAATAATGTAGCAAACCACAAAGTAACATCGGTTCATGTTCACAGTTACATTAATTTGTTATATTTACAAACTAATTTTTAACCCTAGTGTATAGTAGGTTTAGGTAGTAGGCAAAAAACTATCGGTACACTACAATTACAGTACAGTAATTAATGATGACTTATCCGTCTGTGTATTATCGGTGACGTACGTACGTACAATACGCATTTAAACGTTACTAGTAAGTTTTAAGTTACGTTACGTATGATTAGCTAGTGGTAGTTGGTAGTTAGTATTTAGTAGTACCTTATAAAGATGAATATAATAATCATGATTGGTTGTTCTGTCTGTTCTTATTGAATGTCGTATTGTTAACATTTACTACTAGAATAGCTTATCTACATAAGTTGAGGACAGATAAAGTCTAAAAGTCCCAAAAATACAAATACAATAATAATAAGTATAATAATAATTAACAAACGAAGAGGAAGAGTCACATTTTAAACGCGGAAGTCCCGACTGTTGACATTTTCCTTTATTACTACAGTTTCATTAAGTGTAAGCAATAATAAGCATTATTAACGTTGACATTGTTTCCTTAACTTGACTCATGAGTGGCTGTGTATCTATTAAATTACATTACGATACAGAAGTATTAAGAACATGCATTTAGTTGCTAACAATGACTGGCTCTGTGTAATTTGTCTAACATTTGAAATCTCACCCACAGTCTCTAAGTGATTCCTTATTCTACTTATTAATTACCATATTATTATCGTACTTTATTTATTTACTATTACCATTACTACTACATACATTAAGTATTTACTATTGAAATTTTCCAGCTTACACTGACTTGACATCATCATCATCATACCTATTAAGATTAGATACAATTACATAGTATAGTGAAGTGCAGTGGCTTTTTCATACATCAAGTCAATTATTATTATTATTATAGTAGACACAAGCATTTAGATAATAATCATAATATATTTACAGTAAACTACTACTCCTTCCTTCCTCCTTCATTCAGTTTACAACACATATTTACTAAAATGACTTTAGCTAGTGTTTTGTTTTTATTTTGGGATTACATCCCTCTCCCTCATTTCACTTTACTCATTTATAAGATCATCCACTGATCTTTGTCACAAAACCACCACAAAGATCTTAACGTATGGATTAACGCTATGTTTATGTTGTTAAATAATTATAGATTAATCGCTTAAATTAATCCTTACATTGATATCAGTTTCTGATAATAGTTTCTTTTACAAATATTTAGGTTTGGTATAGGTACATAGGTGCACACAGTTTATGCACCTACATAACGTAGCTAAAGGGTAATCTAGTAGTTTTACAAATTAAATCATAATACCTTCTACACAACAACAGTACAAGTAATATTATTAATAAATCAAACGATGGAAACAAAGGCAACGGCAGTCATCGGTTTTAAATCAAATATTTATGTATTCTAGTTTAGCAAGAGTCTTAAATTTTCTCTACACAAAAAGGGTACAGTCAGTACAGTAGGAGATGTGCAGAGCAAACTTCTACCATATAATAGTATTCAATTAACATTACATTTGTCATTACTACATAATAATGGCTATTATAATACTAATAAAAGATTTAACATTATATTATTTGCATGCGTTCCAGAACAAACTATAGTACTGTTCACCGTGAAAAGACTAAATAGTTAGGTAATTGTAAACATTTTAAGTGTAGTACCGTAGTATGATAGTATTTAGTAGCTATAGATAGTATTTTTAGCCTTATAATAATATAACATACTTCCTAGTAGTTAATTTCTAGTCGATAGTGGATTGGATGAGTTACACTGACACTGCCTGACCTGTTGAAATATCTGAGCGTTGATTTTAATGCAAAGTACCTCCTTACTTCTTACATTTAGTTTTAGTTAGTGTTTAGAGTACATAGTACATAGTACAAGTAAGGCAGGTTGTTGACATGCGACATGTTATGTAATGTTATCCTAAATGTAATTATGATAGACCTAGACATAAAGTAGTTTACTTAAACGTGTAAAAATTCAATATGGGATATCTAATTTAACCTAATTTAGTACAACTTGCATTAATCCGTAAGTCATATTACTTATAATTTTCCTTAAGTTACTTTCAGGACCGTTACATATTATTAATATCGTCAAAAACAAAAATATAAACCATCTCTTCGTCCTTAGGTAAGTTATTTTCCAAGTAAGACAAGGTGACTGACAACGTGTAGTAAAAAGACTGCTTTTGTTATTTAATTTCAGTAATTATCTAATTCTTAGGTAGTATATTATAACCATATAATAAAGATCTACATATAAACTTACGAATTACAATACCTTTATTAACTCCAGTTGCAATATTATCAACGAAATAATTAACTTATTGTTAAATCATACAATTTTACTTTTATTTAGCCTAATTAAATAGTTAGTAATCTAGCTTAAAGGTAGTTACTTCCTTAGTTAACAGTTTAGAATAGGAGTAACGTTTCACAATAAGAAACATGTCTGAAAATGGTTTGGTACGCTACTTCAGCTCAGTAAAACTCGGATCTTCTATATATCAACAGATACAACTGTCGCAATACATTATGTATACAGACGATAATAATAATTAAGGATTGACTCATAATAATACAATTACAGAGAGGCTAACTGAATCTTACAATTTATTTTGTGGCTGGTGTCTCGGTTCCCTTTAACTCTAGAATTGTTTTTGTGTTGATTTGACGGGATTATGTGGTGGTCTGCTATTTCTGAGTTTAAATTACATGCGTCGATATGGGTGGTAGCTAGAAGCTTGACCCGGTGCTGAATAACTGCCGCCACGCTGTGGTCCCGGTCCTCCGTAACTGCCTGCTGCAGTTGCTTCCGCAGTTCCGTAACCGGATGTTGCTCCAGCCCCAGCTGCAGAACAATACAGACCGAAATTCAATTACAAACAAATACCTAGCTAACTGCAGTGCACATACACACAGTCATATTTCCAAAATTAACTTTGCCAAACAATCCAACTCATCTATTTAGTATTAGGTCGAAATAAAGAAAGTTAAAACTCGTTTATTGCTAACAGGTAAAAGATGTTAAGATAAAGAGTAAAAATTTTAAAAATGAAGGTAATAAATAAATTATGTAAGAAAAATAGGGCAAAGTCACTTTGGAAATACCTGACCTGAGAAGCCACATAAAGCCACAGCGTCAAATTTACTAAATTCCAGTCCAAAACCTCCAAAGGGTCTCTATGTTTATCGGAGCACCGGAAATCTTAGCTGCACACATTTACCCACCAATCATTCAGGAAACTTACTTGGTTCATAAACTAGACCTATTCTATTCTAAACATACCATACGAGCTACAGTACTTTACGACACATTTACATTACACTATATAGAGAAGTAATTAAGCGTGCACACGAAATGCAAATCTCATAGATACACTTATTAACACTTAAAATTATCTTAGTATTACTTAAATTGAGATCTGCTCAATATATCTTAGACTTAGAATTAGCATTAATAACTCATTACTTCCTTTAACTTATTTTATAGTTTATTTATTGCGAATACATATTTACGTACTAGCAGTAGATTATAGTAGTTTATCTAACTTACAAGTACGCTACTAGTAACCTAATATTCTTAATATTATTAATTTCATATTAATATACGAAGGTATTCGCAATCTCAGTAACCAATCTAAATAACTTATCGTTAGCACACTAATTTTAAGGTAATGAGTTTTATTATATTACGAGTTTGGATACGAAACAGATAAATAAGTATAATATTATGCTAATACTATAGTAGTACTACATACTAGATTATTATTATTATAGTATACTAATTGCTGTAAGTTTTGTATCCATCAGCTCTTTTAAAGATTAGTTAAGTTTAACAATAGAAATGCATGTAGGTAAAATGAAATGGACCAAACTTTCTGTTAAACTTAACCATTTCTTTACTTATTTTTACTATAAGCTTCAAGAGCGCATCAGAGGACAAGTTTCTTAAATTAGGTAACTAAATCTAATTATCTAATGACTAAATATTATAGTTAATTTATATTTTGCAAGCAATTTTCCCCATTTTTGAGCAAATTTTGAAAAGTACCATTAAATTATCCGTATCCGTACTATTATTAGAACCACAACTTATTCTATACTTATTGTTCCGACTATTTATCGTAAATAATAGCTTAACTTATTTATTACTTAACAACATGCACACGGTAACAAAGGCATAATCACAAAAACGTGTACATGTAACGTAACAAGACATACCATATCAAACAGGCTGTAAACGCTAATTCTAATATCCACAAGGCAATAACAGTGGCAAAACACATATTCTAATGACTAATCCGGCAAAACAAAGACGTCAGTAACAAATAACAATAAAGAACCCATTCTCCAAGTCAATCAAGTTAAATAAATGCAAAATCATACCTAAATTAGAACATGTAGTTAAATGAAACTTACTAAATCATTCACAAGGCTCGATGAGCGTCATGATGATGAGTGCAAAAAAGCTGAACCAAACCACTACTCCATCAAATTTGAAATTGCAGGACACCAACACATAAGGGTTAAGCTTCCTCTCAGTTCAGTAGGTAATTTAAATTAGCTGACAAAATTGTTGTTACAAACTGACAATCTAACTAACAAGAACAACCAAGGAAAGGAAGTCACCACGCAGTAAGTAGTGAGCAGCGTAGCGTAGCCAACAGCCACAGATGAGACAGGATGGGTATTGTTGAACAAGGCAAGGCTTCTAGAGACACGGCGAGCACGAGGCACGGCAAAGAGGCAATTCTTATAAAACATAGGTGTTAAACGGATAACTTGCTGAGAGGATTGAAAACATTTTAACAGTACAGAATGCAACATTTTCTGAAGAAGAAATATTTTACAGGAAGAAAAAAAGAATATTAATTTGGAGAATTCGGGAGTGGAATTTATGTATGTACAATTCAAATACTGCATCAAGACTGTGTCATAATATGATAATATTTTTAAGTGAAAACGTCGCTGTGAGTCAAGTGAAAGATTGATTTTCGTCAGATAGTTTTTAGTATTTGTTTGTTTTTTGTCGTAGATGTTGTGGAGTCTGACCGTAAGCACGAGAAGGTCCATAGGCACCCGTTGCGGTGTCTTGAGGGGCCTGTGTATGAGTGTAGCCAGCCGAAGAACCATACTGAGGTTGAGGAGTGGAGTAAGGATAATTGGAAGCAGGTTTTTGTGGCGTTGGAGCAGCCGGTGTTCCAGGTGCTGCCGTCGGCGTCGTCCCTTGACGCCCATACAAGTCTGCCCCTTGAGGGGTTGCTCCACTGCTTTGCCCATTTTGACCCATTGTGTAGTTCCAATTTGCTCCGTAACTACTCTGAGGTGTTGTACCTGTAGCATCCCATCATCATTGTTTTGGAACTTTTTTTAAACAGATCGACCTACGATTTAGTTGTCCACGTCTATTGTCGCCCTCTCAATATTATTTTTAACCTTTTAATTTTTTAGTTTACTATACTAACTGGACAGTATCAAAGGGATATATAGAATAAGTAAATAGATATCTATATGAAGCCTATTAGGTATGTGAATTTTATTGTCCTCTGGGTTTGCAAGATTTATTACTAATCTATCTGTCACTGTCACACAATATTCTACTGTTTTATATGGAAGTAACATTAAAATTAGTAATTGAGTCTGTGATATTAATAGTAAACCCTTATAGGTATAGATTCTTAGTACTTGAATTGAATTATCTTGTTAGTTTGTATTTTGTATAGATATAGAGTATAAGTATAAGTGAAGTTTTACTAGTATCAGTATCATTAGAATTATGTATAGTTAGTTAACCTAATTATTAAGCTTTAACTAAACTAGTCTAGTCGGGTAATCTATAATCTAAACTTCAGTCTTTCTCATCGTGAGTGACAATATACGTAAAACAAAAATACAATACAATAATATGGTCTGGTAGGCAGGTGAGCCTGTTTGACTGACTTAATAAAGACATACTGCGGGAAGATAGTCCACGCCAATCAATTCGCATTAAATACATAACTGCGCAACATTGTACGGCTGCAATGCAGATTGTCTTACATTTCCGTAGTCTCACCATGAAATAGACAGAAGTTGGAGCCAAACGACATTATATTCTTATACGATTTAAGAGTAAAGAAAGCTACACTATTATAAGAGGCCAATTAATTGTGAAACTCAACTAATTAACTATGCCCGCTTACAGTACAGTAAATACTAATAAATGTCCTTCATACAAAATGTGCTTCAGTAAAGTGGTTATTAATGGAGCCTGCTTATTAGCGTACATAAACAGATACAGGTACAGCTTACCTTCATCTCACAGCAAAAATATAAAACGACAAAACAATAATCAATATAAGCACATTGTGCATGCACGACTGCATCCATGCACTAAATTCTAGTAGCCATCAAATTTTAATTGTTAGTTATATTGTAATTACTCACTTAGGACTAGGACTAATATTGTACTAATATACTTAAAGTACAAGTAAAATGTCCCTCACTTGTAAAAAGAGCGACACTAAACGTATTTCAGAATACAAAATAGAGTTAGCTTATATAGACCGTGTAGACGGTTATGAGTATATTACGTAAACTACATGGAAAGATGATGACTGTTCTAAAATTACACTACGTCTACTTAGTCTATAAATAAACACTGCTTTGCTTACTACTTGGCATTTACTAGCTAGGTATTTAGTTAAGACTTTCAACTTACAAATACGAACTAATATTAATGGCTCCGACATGCCTTAAAACTAGAGAGTAAGGATACATTATAATTATTTAGATTTAATTTCTAGTATTGTAATTACTTAATGTAGTTAATATTCTTAATATATAATTATTATCAATCCTCTATGCGCTCTCCTACAGACTTTGTATGTCTGTTTTTGTGCTTTATTTATGAAATGTGTAGTATTGTTATGAAGCCAAGAATTTGTAAATCGGCAAAAAGGAGGCATTTTTGTATTGAATTGTGGTTGAAATTGAAATATAGTAATAAAAGGGTTCGCTCCTTCCTAATCTTTTAGAATTATGATTTCTTGTATTGTTACTTTGTAGTTGTTCTATGAAAATATATATGAAGCCAAATCCACTCTATAGTTGTGATATGACTTGTGAGCCTTCATCAAAACATCTGATCCCTCTAAATTGAGTGTCAACCCTCAAAGGACAAATAAATGAATGAAATGGAATATAATGGCAAAATGCAAGCAAATCAATAAGTCAATCAATAAACAAGTTGTTTTTGAACCAAAAATGTCCCAAAAACTGGGAGCGCAAGTTTTAATCCTCCATAAAAATGCACAATCAGAGAAGAACAAAGTCAATAAGTAATCGATATATAATAATAATAATGATAATAATAACGATAATAATAATAATTTAAACAACTATCATTCATCAATTATGAGTAAAGGGATCAAATGTTTTGACACAATAGAGTGTAAGTGGTAAGAGTTATTAGAATTGTAGTTTAGCATATTTAGTAGTTTAGGAGTATGGGACCCCATGCCATCGAGGTTTAGCTGATGAATATAAACTATAAGCAAGACATTTTTTCATACCTTGCTCATCTTAACTTAACAGTTTACAGCTACACATTCGATGGCATGAGGTGTTACGGTTAGGATTATAGTAACAGTAGGTTATCATATATCATGTATAATAATTTTATGATTTGTTGTTTGTCTGGGTTCTTGTCAAATACTTAGTTGTATCTACTAGAATTATTGTACAGAGTATTGGCCCGCTCACCGTAGCCGTAGCTCTGCTGAGGAGTCGTTCCATAGCTGCCCCACTGAGGCATTTGCTGTCCTTGAGCTGCTTGTGCAGCTCCCCAACCTTGGTAGCTTTGACCACCACCAGGGTTGTAGCCTTGTGGTGGGTATCCAGACTGCTGAGGAGGGGTTCCCCAGCCTTGGTAGCCTTGCATCATTCCTCCTGGGGGTCCCATGTGACCCATTGGATTCCCCATCTGTCATAATTGTCATAATATTGTTAGTCCATTGCTAAACTAAGGCAATAGTTCCATTCTGTCTTTCTGTCATCAAAGTCAACATACGACATACAATAAGAAGCGGATGGTGAACTCTAGCTAATAGAGGAGTTTCACAAGTACTCCAATTTTGCATTTTAGTACATAAGTGCATGCACTATCGAATCCACACACTTATGTACTAAAAAATTGCTGTACTTATGAAACCCCTCTATTATTTGTATTGTAAGTAATAACTAAAGTTCACTTCCGCTGACAGAATGGATTAAAAGTATAATATTTGTGTTAAGTGAACAAAAGTTAATTAACCTCACTAACCATTGCTCCCCATCCAGACTGCCTTCCCATCCCTCCGCCTCGTCCGTCTCTAGGCTCTGCGCGCTTGATCTCAACCTATGAAAATTGTAGTTTAAAATTTATTTGTATTGCCAGGAAATGCAAATTGTCTATTAGTGGTAACCTTAACATTAATTCTAATAGAATTAGAATAATGATAAGGCTATCATCATCATCACTAACTAATCTTACAACAAGGCCTTAACTGAAGAACAGTATTCTAAGCTCTGCTTTCTGATCAACGTGATTATAGCAGTGGCAGTACACTTATAATAATTATAATAATAATATAATTGTTTGTTAAATATTAAGTGATTCCGTTCCCTCTACGAAGACTCTTATCTTAATCGTAGTAATATTTATTTTATAATACATAATTTACGTATTACTTATTAATGATATCTTAGTTAAAGCATATTATTTAATATTTAAGTCTCTTGGTTTTGGTTTAATGGACAATACTTTTAAAAGCATAATCGTTATTATCATCCACATTTGAGTCAACTAATGAGCAGTGAGTACCGTTTGCAATCTGAATATGGTTACTACAATAATGGCTAAATCTAACAAATCACAGTACAGTTGCCCGCCTCAGAAGCTAAACAATCAATTAAGTTAACAAAACCATTTTATAATCCGACTGACTCAGAATAAAATTGATAATGCCAAGTTATCAGCATTACAATCCATTAAACTCAGGATGGAGATAATAATAACGATTAAGACATAATGAAGCCGAAGCCTTCGTAAATAGTCGTATCGCCATCTTAAGATACCACTATTAGTTATCTTAACGATAATCACAGTATTAATTAATAATAATAAAAACATATAATAGTATAGTAAATATGAGTATAAGGCCTCGATCGTAAAATTATTTGAGTTGTGATAAATATGAAGTATAGGAGAAAAGGTGAAGGGGTACTTAGCCCGTGCAAATAGCAATACCTGCTTCCCATTAAGGTTGACAAAGTGTTCAGCAACTAATCTTTCCACTGGATCGTCGCTCTCAAATGAAACAAATCCAAACCCTAACGAGCCAAGATAACATTCATATTTAAACAGGATTCAATACTACTTGATGCTTTACTTCCGTATAAACAACAAATATAACTCATTTTAAACAGACGTTCAAAAGTAGAGTTTAATACCATAAACTTGTTAGTACATTTACCTTACACTACCAAGAAATATCATTGACATAAAATTCTACAAGAAAGATAAAATGTGGCCGGCCGGGAGACACGATGCCGGATAAGCACAGCATCATGCACTATAGGAAGGACTTTTATTTTGGCTGTATTAGTAACAAAGACTCATTGAAATAAGTTCTGTTTGTAATAAATGACAGCCGTAAATTCGTATAAAATGAATACAAATAGCTACAATTCAAATCGACAATTCAATTAATTCAAAAGTAGTATTGAATCCATCATATCATTAAACCTATCTGGTTATCATGTAAAAATAAGAAAAGAAAACTTTAACCACATTACGTACAATCGTTTCTTTTGAATATTGAAAATTCTGGGTAAAAATAGTATAACTGATTTCGATCAGATCTTATGTTGGATTTGTTCGTATTGGAGATGACAATTCGATGTCTTTAACTTAGGATTGTTGATTGTATAATAACCAATGTAATTTTGGAGGCAAGGTTCTGGATAATTGTCTGTCAGTTACAGGAATATTATGGGAATTCATAGGAGGAGCAGGGAATTCTGGATTGAAAATTACACAATAATGTATAGTATAGGTACAAATACTTGACTATAGATGTGCAAACCTTGTAAGCTTAGATTCTTACCTAAATCATACAAAAGTAAACAGTACACATCAATAATATTAGACATGATGATGGTGGGTAGTAAGTATCCAATACAAATCAAAAGCATAAGTCATGTAAGTAGTTAATAGGTACGGTATATTATGATATATGGTAGGATATAATACGTACGTTACATCATAATAATAAAACTTACTTAAAGTAAACCAGAGACACTTCCCTCCTCAAAGCTTGAAGTAGTAAGTAATTTGATTGTGATTTCATATTATAGCATTTAACATCATATTATACGTATAACATTATACCGTTAAACTTTAGTACAATACTAGTAGTGGGAATTTAATAACTTTCAACACTTTACTTACATACGTATGTATGCCAAACTTTGTTAAATAATTAATTGTAAGATCAAATTTCATAACTAAAATAGCCTACCGGCGGTAGGTAAGGTAGTACTAGACCGTTATGGTTACTTTGTTGTCGGCGTCATGTTTGTAACTCTTTTTAATCAAACCAAACTATTGTCACTAACCTCGTGTTCTTCGGCGCTCTTGATCATACATGATCACTACTTCGACGACCTTTCCGTACCGATCGAAAAATTGCCGGAGATCCGTTTCAGTCACGTTAGGGGGGAGTCCGCCCAAAAATACTTTCGGGACATTCGTTCCACGTCGTGGTTTTTGGAGAGTCCGTGGGTTGCACGGTTTGGGGTCAATCTACGCATTGTTTCAATTCAAAGGATATTGTACTTGGATGTTGGAAGTTTTAGGAGCTTATTTTGGTACTACACATAAACATTGAAAATAAAAACAAGCCTAAGTATTACATATCCAAAAATCTTACGGTTCTTCCATCCAGTTGGTGAGGTCCACTGTTCAAAACAGCATCTACATTAGCAGGGTCGCTAAAAGTAACAAAACCAAATCCTCGTGATCGACCAGACTCTGGATTTTTCATAACGACAGCATCGACAACTTCTCCGAAGCGGCTGAAGTAACGTTGAAGTCCATCGATCGTAGTCTCCCAGCTTAAACCTCCAATGAACAATTTTCTGAAAGTCCAAGAATATTGAATATTAGGTTACTAGTTACTACCACTTTTAGTTATTTTGCATTACAATTTTAATTTTACAATGATTGTACGCACATGAACTGAAAGTTGTGCGCTAGGCAAAAATTCAAATTGAACTATAGAATATAGAACTAGAAACGAATGGAAGTCGTATCCATATATCGCAGATTCATTATTATTTATCATCCTCATTTCCTCGTTGCCGTAGCCTAATATAACACCCATACTACCCAAGTATTATGGAAAGAATAAATGGGCTAGTTGCCCAGAATTATATTTTGCTAAACCTAACTCTATTTACAAATTAAATCATACTGTGTAGCCCTACTAATTTATACCAATAATTATTTTCGGTAGTCTTAGTAGTACACAAAATGACCTTTTGGAGAGTTAATACATTGTAAAAGACAAGAGTTAAAAATAAAAATAATGAATAGGCAAGTATGAAACTTTTTCTCTTACATAATATTGGCATTTGGCCAAACAAAAACCAAAAAGGAAACTCTCTAAATAGTAATTTAGTAACGTTATGCTCATTAAAGGTAAAGAAATAAAAAGTTGAAGCCCTCATTCTCAATGCAGATTTTTCATATAGGTATGAATTTGATCTGTACGACATGAAATCTATAACCAGCACCTGCCGGGACAGTCGAATAAAAAACGACAACTTACCCGCGTTCATCGGGCTCTCCATCCTTCTTCATGATGCTATCTTGGTTGTTCTTAACACCGCCGGACAGATTTGCTCCAGCAGTGCAGTCGATGATCACGTTCGACCCTATTTTGGAATGTTGCTGTCTGAAGCCCACCCGCGAATAAATTTGCGAAGGAATTTTGACTGATTGTAGTGATACAAAACACCAGAGCAAATCACGAGTAAAAAGTGATTCCGAGGTCAATTAAAAATGAAATACGCGTTGTCAGTCCCTGAAAAAAAGTTAATTAGTATTATTTAATTAGCGTTAATTAGACCTTGTAGCGTCAGCGTCACAATTGGTATACTATTTCATTGTTGTGTCACTCTATCTAATCAAATCATAACATAAACAAATTATGTAATAAGTGTACAGTGTATAAGTAAAGCAGGCACTAAAATGTCAAATCAAAAAAAGCTGCTCGGCCTGTGGGATTACACTTCTGTCAGTCCGTCGCAATAATAATCTTACTTCGGTGTGCCATAAACATGTTTAACAACAATTTGAACAAAATCAAATCTTATGAGCAATATTATAATGCTAATAAAATGGAAAAACACATACTAGAAATATTCGGACAGAGATTTGAAAATTTTCAAATGAAGCAGAGAGATAATGTTATTTTGAATAAATAGTTAAGTCAAGACAAAACATAGTAAACAATACTATACAATACAGAATACAGAGAGTACCTAGGGGATGTATAAGTGATAAAAGATTCAAACTCTATATAAACCAATCTACAGAACCGAAAATACCGAAATCTGTCTGTCTGGACAATTTAGCTGTATACTGTGTGTGCATACCTACAGTGTACTGTACAGGGGTCGCCGATTTTGCGGGCGTCACTTTTAACGCTATTAACATCAAATCTTTACTATTTACTTCTCAAAAATACGCATACTACTACCAATACCTACCTAACTACATGATCAATACGCCAATTCAATCACAAAATATATTATGCTGATTCTAATGCTATGTTTGAATGTTTCACAATACTGAATATAACTAATTGAAAAAAAAAGCTGGCTGAGAGCATATAGCCAACATCTGATAGATATTCAGTAAATAAAAATTGATAATTAAAATCAGCTGCTTGTTGCAACTTAAAATGACAGATCATAGTAAGTCTTTGGGGCCAATACAACAATAGTAACAACAGGAGTAAAATTTAATTTAAATCCAATCAACAAATAATTAATCACCGCCACACTGATGGCTGAAGTACTAATTAGTTAGGCGGGACATGTGCCTTTATAATAATTTATAATTACCAAATATTGATAGTGACACTTTTGCCATGCCACACGTAAACTTGTAATCAATAACGCACTGCTAATGTCAACTAAGCAATTGCAATATGACATATTTAGTTTAAACATAATAAGAAATGATTTAATTTTAATCTATTGGCATCATAATGATTGACAGCACGAACAGAACACTAACAACTAAGCTACATAGACTAAACTTAAACTAAATAGAAATTATGATTACAAATAAATTGCTGATTGCGTACTATTAATTATTTAGATTAGAATGACACATGGGCACAAAAAGCTATAATTGATTCATTGTTTTGTTTTGAATTTTCAAGTAATGCAACCAAAATACACCCTCATAAAAAATGTCGGCTTTAAACACCTCCGTCTACCAAATTTGAATTTGTGTGTACTAAAACTAAAAATACGTCAAAAATAAAAAGCCGCAACAAACACAAGTGGGCAGTAAACGAGAAGTAAGTATTAATATTAGTAATGCTACTGCAAAATCTGTTTACTGACCACTTTTTACATTTGTTATTTACTTACAATTCCAAAACATAACAAAATAGTGTAAATAATATAATGTATTTCTTACTTACCAAAGCAGAGCAAATGAGACGCTAAAACAGAATCTTCTCCTTAACTTCAATTAGTTATGTGCTGCAAATCTGAATAATCTGACAATACTAACGGTTAATGTCAGTTAATTATTATAATAACACTAATTATAATATTACTATTATACACCTTAAATTACTAAAATATAAAACTGATGATGAAGAATGAAGGAGGATGTTAAATGATGGAGGCAAGCGAACGCTGTGCAAGTAGACCGAAGAGAAAAGGCGACAACCAACGACACAGCGTGCTTTGCTTCCTTTCTCACCCGGAATTCAATATGGACGCCCTTCTGACCAGAAAAGCTTCTTCTCTTCTCAATTTTATCGGCTTTTGCATTACATCTGCTGTCTAGTCACCTTTCAGAGTTTTAGTACGGGAAAGCAACGCAGAACTCTCGCACTCCTTTTTGAGGGCTTGTCGCGTCTTCCATTCACGCACCAACTCACTTTGCCCGGCCGGCTTCGGCTGACTTTTCCTGCCGTGTATAGCACATTCAGCTAGCAAGCTTCGAGCAATCTCAAACTCAATATAAAGCTCCTACACGAACTGCTTCACTGTAACCCTAAATAGTTTTTAACATGTAAGCATCTCAGCCCAGCATACGATAAAACCAGTCATATATCCCTAACGCTTTGGCGCTTTATTTACCAATGCAACTTAATAGTGGGCGTATTTTAGACGGAGAACATCCATAAATGACGGAGTGTATAATATTTTTGGGAAGGGGATACTTAATAAAATTGTACACTTCAATTAAAATCTTTAAACCACTTTTCTGAAGAAAGAGTGAAGATCAAAATAAACCGTGGTAATCGTTGTAAACGAGGAGCTTGTCAATTGTGAAAATTATTGATAATAATTGTGAAAATTATTGATAATAATTGTGATAATTGTTGATAATCATTGCGATCATCATTGAAAATCAATGACAGACAGAATCATTGATAATCATTATGATAACTATTGATAATCATTATCAAAATGTTGATAGAAATGAATTGACGGAGCGCGCAATGTAATATGTATATTGTGTAGTATGCATACTAGACAGGGATGGACGGAGGGACGGACAGACAGACGGATCAAAACCATAGAGGAGACAAGCTCCTCAATAATATCTTTATTAACCATGTCACACTATTTCGACTTCGAATTTCTGAAATAAGTACGAAATATATTGCGAAATGCATAATATCTGTATACTGTATACCTACAATATATGAAATATATCCTAATGTTCCTAAACCGAATATCGAACAGAAAGGGGCTGTCCATAAACGAATTCGTCAAAAAGTCCCAATTTTTGACCTCCTTATATCGTCTTTTTTCGCCATTATTTTCTCTATATATCTATAACATGAGTGTTCATCTTTGGCCTGACTCCCTTCCCCCCCCCCCCTTTTTTATGGACAGCCCCAAAGACATAATAGGATTCATCATTTATTTAGCAGACGGTAGACAGGCCATTCTTTACTAGTTTATTAATAAACCATTGCAAAACGGATGTAGCCAAGTGGTTTAGCTAAGTAATATCACTATACTAGTTTTGTTGATGAAAATAGTTAACTATTTTATGACATATTAGGGTCATTTCGTACAGAATTCCCACAAAATCCCACAGTGCCCCACGTTTGGGGTATATTGAGATTCATGCTTGGATTTCTTAAGTCAACTTATTTCCAATATGATACCAAACTTGTCATATTGTTATTATGTTTTTATTTAAAAAATAAGGGGGCCTGGCCAGAACTCCATGGGGGTGTGGCCGATTTGGCTCAAAAACTAATCAGTAACAATAACAGAGGGTCAATTGAAGAAAGTACAAGAGTTCATTGTTGGACTCACGTAAAAAAGAGTGCAAAAAATGGTTTGAAAAAGTTAGGGCTTGTTGCTTCTTGGCACAAAATGAAAAATACTGTCGTGTCATTATATTGTTGATTTCATGCCTACCTATTGCGTAATCTCGGAAAAAAATTTGTATTATTGACTGAAAAATCGTTTGCTAAATTATTTTTTGCGTATAGTCGGTTTCCTTTTTTATTGTCATACTCCATTTTTCGCTTTTGCACAATTTATGGACATGGACTGCACAGTTGAAAGTCAGTATTGATACTGGTGCTGCTTGTAGGCTTTAGTAGATATCCTTGGCCATATAGCGTAAATTGCCGGTTTTAAATGTGGAACGGTAGTAGTTGTAGAATGCGTGTACAGGAATAATAAGAAAAAGAATAAAGTTTTGACCTTTTAGTTAGTGTTAGTAAAGGTAAGAAAAATTAAATGGTAAACAAAGCCATATTAAATGATAATGTGTATAATGTGTAATATGTGAATTAACACTATTTTGAGAACATAATGTTGATGGACTACATTTAATTATGACCTAATTAATCTCTTATCACTTTTAGGTCTCGCCAGCGAAAAGGTAAAGATGACATAGAGTGGCGGCGATTGTTGGACTCACTGGATCACTGGACTGCGTGATTAAAATTCGGATTGCAACAATACATAAATATTATATTGATGGTTGAATATTGCATATATGTATAATAATCTTGACTAACTAAAAATGACAACTGTTAATGTAACTAACTATGAAACGATGCTTCCTAAAATCATTGACCAAATAAAAGAAGCGACTTTCATCAGCATAGATTTGGAGTTTAGTGGACTTACAGCCAGAGGAGTTGATTCTGTCTCGTAAGTTTGTCATTTTTAACACTTTATTTGCCATTTTATTGTTATAACGCTTGGGGTACTTTCACTTTATTCCATTTGGAGTGACTAGAGCCAATCCCGACCTCGGGACTTGGGACGCTCAATAATAATTAATACTCCAGCCGCTAATGGTATTTTTTTGTTTTGAAATGTAGGCTGTTTGATAAACCAGATGAACGTTACGATAAGCTTAGACGAATCGTGTCGACCCAAAAGTGCATACAGGTAAGGTTTAATTGACTCGACTCGACTCACGTTAATAGTCTAAGTCTACATGAAATTAATTAAAGCTTTCAAATTGTGTAGTAATAAACTAAATAAATGAAACGCTAAATGCCCTCTGCGTGTTTAATATTGACAGTTAGGAATATCGGTGTTTAAGAGGAATAATGATATCAACAAGCATTTATATCATGTTGACGCTTGGAACATATTTTGCTTGGAGCCATCTTTTGCTACTTACAATACTGTGGTACCCTCGCTGAATTTTGACATGGAATGTGTCCAATTCTACTGCCAACAAAAATTCGATTTCAACAATGTAAGTTCCTATCTAATTGTTTTTGAATAAAAGTATTTACACGTATTTAGTAATTAAAGTACATCCATGAAACACTCTGTATCTGTATTGCTCAGGAGGATATATTATGCATTATCCTTTGTAACCTTTTGTACGATTTTCTTATTCATTAACTTAATAAATAAATACCTGTGCTTCGTTTATAATATCATTGTTTAATTTTGCAGCTAGCAATTGATGACGTAGGAGCTCCCTTCCTCAATGCTGTAAAAAAGAAAGAATTGGAGGATTATTTAAGAAAGTATCCAGATTTCAAGAAAAGTTTCCCAGATCAATATTATAATGAGGTTTGTCATCCCGATATATTTTATGTTACATTATGAAAAATAGCGATGAAATGCCTTACATTGATGATTTTGTGTTATTACATTACGTTAATACGTAACTGTATACATACGATCTCGCAAACTCGAGCGGTAAACACATTTTAATATGACATTAAGATTTTCTAATATTCTAAAATTCTAATAATTTAAAATTCTAATTTCGTTTCGTTGATTTGTTTTATAAAGGCATTATTTCCAAAGGGTGATTGTTATCTAAGGGAAGAGGATCAGCGCAAGTTAGTGGATAAATTAATAGGTGTTTCCAAAATAATTCAAGCCATTTCTACTTACAAAACACCTATTGTGGGCCATAACATGATATTGGATTTGATTTATCTTTACCACCAATTTCATGCTAGTCTACCAGGTAATTACAAAAGATCAAAGATAAATTTTGATAAACTTAGTTGAAGTATATAATTTAATAGTACTTTTTAACTCAGAAAATTATGTCGAGTTTAAAGCAGAAGTTTCTAAATTGTTCCACATTGTTTACGACACAAAATACATGACTGTGTGTACCCGAAGAATGTTGGATCATAAAAGTTTAACTCATGTTCACTGCGATCGACAAATAGTAAAATGCAGCGGATTATTTGTGATGTATCAGAAAACAACGAGTTATTTACGTAAAACACCTCACTTTCCCAATATGGAATTGTCCGAAAACATCGCTAAATACAAAGAAAGTAATCACCGTCATATTTTTGATTGTAAAAAGGAAGTTAATATAAATATGTGCCACAATTTCAAATATTTATTTTATGAACTAGGTTTGCTGATCGGACAGGATGTGGTGTTGGATACGGTTACGAGTGATAACCCTTGCCACGAAGCTGCCTTCGACGCAATTGTTACGGGAGCTGTGTTTTTGTATTTAGCTCATATTTCAGCTAGAATAAATAAAGAGTAAGTAATTAAATTACTGATTACGGGGGAATACACTAACGATAGGCTACTTTAGATTAGATCGAAATAAAATATATAGACTATTAGGTGTATGCCTACCTATGAATAAATATCGTATTTATAATAATTAAATTCAGTTTTTCAAAGCGTAGGCTCATTCATGTTTAGAAAATGCTTATGAAGGATAAGTATAAGTGTCTTCGCTGCGCAATAAGTACCGCTACGGCTTGTTTTGAAAAGGGAGATGTATCTGTATGTCTATATACTGTATACTGAGTTTGTAATTTTCATCTAGTTAGAATTGGAACTAATAAAAGTGGTCTTTATCAGTAGAAATCATTAAACAATTTATTAATACTCTTTTATGTTTGGGTTTCAGGTTTTCACTGATGAAATTGCCTCCTACGATGGAAGAAGTTTTTACTAATACCAAAGCTTGGCAGCATCAAATATACTTAGCCCGTGCAACTGTTCCTCACATTGTAAATCAATAATTTAATTTAATTGTGTATATAGCACCCAACTAATTATTATTTGGCAGTATAACATTAGTATATATTTCTATTGACCTTGTTTTTACAATAGTATTTATTGGGGCATGATCCACAACCGAATCGACCTAATTGGTTTAAGGTGTCGAACAAAAGAGGAGAATTTCAAGGAACTCAAATAGAGGAGGTTAGTGAACTATATCATACCGGACACCGGATAAAGGTGATTAAGGTGAAAGTATTAAGTATGTATAAGATCAAGTGTTATTACATTTTCTACACAGTTGAGAATGCGACTTGAAAAAATTGGTCCAATTGATTTGAGGAAAACCTCTGCTAGTGAAATTATCATAGCTGGAACCAGTGGAAAATTGTAAGAATTATAAAATAATGTTACAAAAATTCATTTTATTTTATGAGATGTTCATCGATTCTTAATCGACATAGTGGTTAATAGTGAAATTCATTTTTAGAGCGCCCGGCATGAAGAAAGCCATTACTGATGCTGGCTACCATCTCGAAACAGTTAAGATTGAAAGAGAACCTCATCATTACAACGTTATAAAAAAGCATGAAATTCCAAAAGGACCAAGATATACTCCTCTGCCGACAACACGCCCAGAATGTCTACCTCATTTCGTAGAAGCTAGTCCACAAAATAGTCAATAACCTTTATTATCTAAATATATGCTACAATTCGTATTGGAACTCCGTTCGGATTAAACTGTACTAGTACAGTTGAAACCAATAAACAATCATCAGTAAGGATCAATGTAACCTAGTATGGATCGGATCTTACTGGTATGGATTAATACAAACTTGGTTAGATTGATTCGTACTGGCAATTACGTAATATGTCGTTTAATTTTTTAGATTTCAAGCGAAATGTACGTGATTCATAGCTCAAAACACGTAAATAGGCCACTATGGATGCTTACATACTACTTCTCATTAACTGTTCCTACTAGTTTTGTCTATTAACTAAAAATAATTCCATAGCCAGTTACTAGTTCTACTTTTGTACTATTGTTCCTACTGCATTGTCTCTAATCAGTTAGATAGAGCAAACATCAGTTAAAAGCCAGCTATTTTGGGGTTTCTGGACCATATGGTACAGCTTCTACCACTACCTGTGACAAAGCTTCTCTAATTGTAGCTACGGCTCTCCTTCCCTCGTGAAAAGTCTAAATGCATCCAACATTACCATACCTATTGTTAGCTTAAAATATTATTTAATCTATTAAAAGTGACGGTATAATATGAAATTGATTGTGATATATTAATTGCTACTTATACTACATTGCCAGTTTGTTATTGTTCTATTTGGCTTACGCAATGCATTTATATTATTGTTAAATAAATAAAGAGCTTCTATGAACTTATGCTCATTTTTGATGGAATGATTTATTTATGCAATTATGTAGCGAGGGTAAGTAATGATGTTCATAAATAATTCATAATCCTTCAAAAGTCGGATTCGTATTACAACATTTTCAAGCCAGAATATTTATGTAAATGTTCCTGATTACTTAGCTTAGCTAATAAGAATCAGAGTTAATGTAGCACACCAAATAATTCCCGCTCATGAAAGTTTGTGTACATCTCTCCCAAGAAAACCTAAGTGTTTACTTCTTAGAAGGTCAAGAACATGGCGTAATATTTTGGCTGCTATTATATTGGTGGCTTATTGGTATACGGATTAGGTTGAATGAGTTGAATAAGATGTGTAACGAGAATGATAGTGTAGTGTATGTAATGTAAACATGTTACATGTTACTGTGGACGGAACGGAGTAGAGTTATAGTAGAGTAGTGTCTTCAAGCTGCTGTAAGATATAAACAAATATTTTTTTGTAACAATGTAAATATAGAGGCATGGATAAAAGTTAAGACTACAAGTAAATAAATGTCAATCAGATTGATGTGACATATTATGTAATCCTATTTTGTCTAATAGACTATCCGTCTAAGTCAGTCGTGTCATACCAAACACATTTCATATTCATCATGTTTATCTGTGCACTAAAGTAAACCCGTCGCACATTATCTGGTTTTGTGTAGTAGTTAAAGATACATGTGCGATTGCAGTTGCAAGTTGCAATAATTAGCTTTTTGCGAATACACAATAGGTACATAGTATATCCTTTTACTTACCTTTTACCTACCTAGTTTGTGTTTCGTGCTGTATATATAGATAATGCATAATGGTGTAACTAGTACTTAAGGTATGAAATCTTTCATACAAAATTATTTACTATGTAATCTGTAACTCTATAATCCAGATATTAATATTACAGTACATAAATATTATCCAGTTTTTTTAGTTTTTCTTTTCTGTTTCATTATGTTGATTTTAGCCTATTAGTAAAAATAGAGTCCTTGATTTCCAATCAAAAATGTACCGGTTGTACCCAGTGAGACTTAACTCCAAAATGTGATGATTTGCAACAAAATTAGCAGCGTGCCAAATATCTAACGGTGTGTTGAAGATCGGAGATCTTTTACTTACATAAATGAATTGATACACTGAGTCACGATTCATAATGGTTACTCACCGTATTATGAAACGGCACACCTCACTATGGCCATTTGTGTTAGGCCTTATTTTAGGATTGATTTTATCCATGGCCTTACGGATGTTGTCAAAGTCCAGTTTGTTTTGTCGAAAACTAAGCTACAGTTCAATAGAAATTTCAACTGGCCAGTCAAAAAATGATGTTAGATATGGGCCGGATCAGATTGTAAACCTTGATTTTGTTAGAGGCTCATTTTCTGGAAAAGATTTCGGGAAAACGGGAAGTGAAGACAAGAATCTAAATGAGGGTGATCCTGTGAAACCAATTGCTACAGAAATCTTAAAGGAGAATTTACTACTGGTTGGTGTGATGACTGCCGAAAGGTATTTAAACAGTAGAGCTTTAGGGGTCTACGACACTTGGGCTAAGTCAATTCCCGGTAAAGTTATCTTTTTTACCGGTGGTACTGGTAACAGTTCCTATACAACTGGAAATCTAAACCATGATGCTGGATTTCCTCTTGTGGCTCTTCCTGGTGTTGATGACTCATATCCTCCACAGAAGAAATCTTTCATGATGCTCAAGTAAGATATTCCCGTATTTTTAACATATCGTAGCATGATGCTAAAAATATCTTTGTGCGAATGTGCTTTCTAATAAAATGTTTGCAATGTATAACTAATGTTAATTCGTTCCAGTAGCTTAGTCTAACTGAAAGTTATGGCTATCACTCATATATTTTATTTAATTGCTTTCGCTTGAGGTGCTTTTTCGTTTTCTATCACGGGGTTAATCAATTAAATCACAGTAAGAATTTATTTTGCTACGTTGTATTTTTTGTACAGTTATCGGTACGATTTTATTATTAGATCTTTATACTTTCACCGTTGTAAACTTTCACCTCTATGCACTGTTGCATTCATTGTTATAATTAAGTACGTGATTAAGCTATTATAATTGCATGAAGAAATAGAATATAATATAGTTTACTTATTTTAAGGGGCATAGCTTATGACTCTACACCAATCTGTATTGCATTCAATAAGTAAATGACAAGTTATATCCTAAAATGGGCAACTAACTGTTAACTTTGTTATATATATTAAATAGATACATGTATGAAAACTACGGAGATAAATTCGAATGGTTTATGAGAGCTGACGATGATGTATACATTAGGACGGAGAAGTTATCCGATTTTCTGCGTTCGATCAATAGTCGTCATTTGTACTTTATTGGCCAAGCAGGTAGAGGTAATAGAGCAGAAAAAGGAACACTCAATCTTGGTCAAAATGAGAATTTCTGCATGGGTGGTCCTGGGATTATTCTCAGTAAGCCAGCTTTGGCGAAAGTTGCTCCAAATGTTCATCAATGTCTTCAGGATATGTACTCTACTCATGAAGATGTTGAAGTTGGAAGATGCGTTCAGAGGTTTGCTGGGATATCCTGTACCTGGGCTTATGAGGTTTGAATTGAATTATCTATACACTAACAGTATTACATGTAACATAGTATTTACACGTTTAGGTATTATTACATTTGTGTTAAGCTCATAATATATTCTCTGGATACTTACTCCATACATATCTAAGTTCAGAAACTTTCCAATGCACAAAAACCAATACCACCGACTTTCACTTTATTGCTTTTGAGGATTTAACCCTAACTGGATGACCCACATTAAATAATTCTCTTTAGTGAATTTGAATTGAATACATTAGATAGGTACATATATATTTAGGTATTAGTAAATATTGTATACCCATCTGTGTAAACGGCTATAAAAGTAAATACAAAATATATAAGCAATGGCAAATTGTATGATTTTTTGACAATTGTGTAATTACAGATAATAGAGAACAATGGAGAAAGTGGTTTACTTTTAGTTTGTTTACTTATTTTAGATGCAATCGATTTTTCATCACAACTCAAGCGGTGAAAAGGCGTTTACAGAAACATTGAAGCGAAGGGAAGTCCATAAAGCCATCACATTACACCCTATAAAGAATTTCCAATATCTTTACCGCTTGCAAGCGTATTTTCAGGTAAAATAAGATATTCTCTCAGCTATAACTAAAGAAATACCTAACATAGCTTAAGAAAAGTATACCCTTTGTTTGAGTTGTGCATGTGCAGTATGTGCTTTACTAACTACTTATCAGGTAGAAAAATTGCCTACGGGTAGGCTCAGATATATGGAAGCATCGTACTTTCACCATTTAGCTTTCACCACAATATGAAACATGTCTTTCCATGCCTTCCTTAAACTTTATGCTGTCACAAATATTAGCATCTTTAAACAATTTGCAACTCCGTTACTGCCTTTAAAATATTATAAAATACTGCAACACCAGATTTCTATAGTAGAGAGAAACTATTATTTTTGTGGCAATAAGTATGTAATTCAAGTGTTTTTGCCTTAGATATCTTATGATAAGCTTTCTTCGACTAAAAGTAAACTATGCTTAACATTTCTATTGCAATAACATAATTAAAGTTAATATGTACTACAAGTTTAAATCAGGAGATGCAGTTTATTTGGATCGCAGTGTAGTGTGAATGTAATGCTGTTACTTTCTCCTTTAACATTACCTTGCAAAGTAACAAATGCATTGAACTGTTGCCTGAGACGGAAACGTAGTCGTTAGGTTAAGCTAACATCGGGGCCATATATTAAACATTTAAATCTACAGATATAGCCTCTGGCATCGGGGCAAGGTTTTGGGTTTGAATCTTTGAATTCAAAAGGATCATCTAATTGTAAAATCTTATTATATTCTTTGTTCTCTATTCAGGAACTCAAGATCCAAGAACTGCTCTACGAATCCATCTTACTTCAAAGAGAATTACTTTCCCTTCATTCGTCGACAAAGAACCAGAACCCGTCTCCACATTTACATAACAATAATCCTCAAGGTCGCTATTCGACTTTTGACAGTAATTCTCCGCGTAATGACATCCCAAAGGATTGGCACGAATCTGCGGCTGTACTAGAGGCAATTGCCAACAATCAATTGAACGTCACAGGTAAATGCTCTAGTAAAGAACCATAGCAAGTGTTGTTGTTAATGTATTATATATTATAGGCACTCTGGAATTTTGGTACGTAAGGTATATTGGTTTACTATTACTAGGCTTCATATTTATGTAGGTATAACAAACGAAACGCAAAATGGGTTAAAAGGTCAAAATTCCGTGACGCTTGTGAAAGTTGAAATTAGATTTATATGTACCATTAATTACAAAGACTACTCGATCCCTCTCAAAATTGAAAATATAAAGTTGGCAATTAATTTTTGATTGAATAGGTAACCAAATTGTAAACTGGTTATTGATAGTCCTCTTTGTTCAATTTTGCTAGTATGTACGAAAGTAGGTAATAAACTATGTAATTTAAATTGGGGATGGTGACAAGCTCTTGCTTTTAGTTGGATGCATACAGTAATATTTCAGGAAAACATTATGCAATACAAATGAATGTTATTCCGACATTGCTTTCACCTTTCGGTTTTGATTACATTGACTGTGAAGTGAAAGTTAGGGTATCAATTGACTCTCACTCTGCCAGATACCGTAGTAGTAGTTGTACGCAATTTCAGTTAGTCATTGTCTTTATATTTTCAATTTATTTAACATCAATAGTGAATAGAATGACATAAGTATGTATTCAGTACACTACACTCTGATCGTGAGCAATATTTGTATTAATGTTTGTAAGCAGTATGTGTACGTAAGTAGTACTAATTTATAGTTACGTAAGCTTATCGTCATATATTACCTAGATAGTTAATTAAGCTCATTGTTTCCTTTTGTTGATGCTAATTTTATGTATATTTTTCCCTTTGTTTTAATTCGTCCGCAATAATCTATTTTAAGTACGTATAGTTAGCTTATGGGAGCATATTAATTAACTTGAAAGTAGCGACAGCAACTATTGTAAGTTATCGAGTGTGTGCTTAAGTATACGACCACATGGTTTGTCAGTAGGTACTGATTGTACTGGTTATTACTTAACCGTATAAACCGTATACCTAATTGTTCAAACAGGAAAGTCCTGTTGTAAATTATCATTGTAGTAATAATTAGTTCTGTTCGAATTGGGAAAAACTATGCACCTAAATAGGTAAAAATGTTATAAATAGTAAGTTTCATTGCATCTGGCTGAGACTGCGATTTAATTATGACAGCGTACGATATGTTGACTATAACATTTACAAGCATTCAAGTGTGTACATGATTTACCCAAAGAGAACTTTTCTCTTAGGTTATAACTTTGTTTTAGATACTTTGTATACTATAACTAATAATTTATTAATATAACTTTGTATTTGAACTTGGGTTACAGGACTACAGCCTGGCTTAAATAAATATTTACCTCGAGACGAGTCACAGATCATCGGATGGAATTTTATTGGCAAAGGAATCTATACAACTGAATCCGTCAACCCAAAGCAGAAAATCGATGCAGCTTGCAAAGAGTCCCTAGAAGACGTCGTCCGTGAGGTAATATTCGGAATTTATTTTCTTTATATAATAGTAATATTTGCTAGCTAGTACGAAGACTGTAAATGGAATACACCGAAGCAGGAAAGCGCGGACACATATAACTTTTACGCTCGCATCTTTCCGTAAATGTAATAATAATAAATGATTAAATACGTATTCACAAAGATGAAACGATGAGAAGGCAGTTTTGCCCTTTAAAGCTATAACAATACTTTCAATATTCCCATTCGCATAGGTAAATAATGTGTAATACAGTATGAGTCCCTCCAAATTAGACATCAAAATAATTAAAACTTTCTCCTAGTTTTTCCATACATAAGAGCTAATTTTTGCTGGTTTATTAGAATTAATGGGTAAGCAAAGTAGGAGAATTTGATTCCTGTTGAATGTACATTTTAAAGGACTCGATATGGGCCTACGTACCATTATTAAATTGCAAAATGACGCAATCCGACGCATCTTTGCAGGTTTATGTATGTTCTTTACCCTATCTATCAATTTACTTTAATATATATACTACCGTTTCGATTTGTGAAGAATTTCTTTGTCTTCCAATATCATAGTACCAATAGCAATAGCTGAGCTGCATAGATAAGTTGATCAGAAAATGGTCAATAGGGTTTTAAAGATCAGAATCGGATTAAATTCTTCCTACTGAATATCAAAGATCTCTTATCTGCATGCTTTTGAAAGGTCATTGTCCATTGTACCGAGAGTAAATACATTTTTGATGAAATTCAACCACTCTAAAGTCATGCAGTGTTGAATTGGATACACTACTTAGGTCATTTATGTATACCTACAATAGAACTTTGTCAATTCACAAAATAGCATCAGTTCAGTTGTCCATAAACTACTTACTTTGTACTGTCTCATGGCTTTTATATAATGCGATCTACTTATAATTTCTGCTATTGTATGGTATATTGAGCAAACAATCCACAAAGCTGCTTATTTTTAGATGATATGATGTTGGGATTGGGTACATCGTTAAAGCTTAGAATTGGATAATTATATTTTGGTGTCAGTTGGCTAATGAAACAAGAATCAATTATAAAATAAATACTCTCAAATTACTATAAACTAATTGTATATATAAAGAGCGCCCATGGCTACTTTGGCTACATAGTTAGTTAGGAATAGATAGTGATGTTCATATATACAGTACTTGGCTATAAATGACCTCAAATTGCCAGTTGTAATAAATATGTAGTATACCAGTAACAGCGGTTCTTACACAAGGGAAGGAAATCTACCTATTTACCTTATGCAGTACCTAACTAACCGTTCTGGAATTGTGGAAGTCACGCCGCCCCTATTATATAAAATATGTATCCCCAGAGCAGAACACAGCCAATATCACCAAGACACAGTTAGTAGGTTGCTAGTTTACTTTGTCTGGCGAAATTCGCAAAAAATTCATAGTTTATACACGGTGCACTATATTTCCTTCCATGAAAACGCTGTTTCGCGTATAAAATGTCATTTCATGTACTATTGTTGAGGTTGCGATCGAAGTATACTGTTTACCAACTACTATACTTATAATACCTAGGTAAACACTGCAGTTGTAGGGATTCTACACATTGTATATATACCCCAACTCCCAACTGTAATTTAGGGTTCCGATATTGTAAAAAAGTATCTCGTTAATTATTTAGGTTACATAGATATATCCTAAAGGGGTATTCCCATAAATAAACATCTATATATAAATGTAAATAAATCAACCTTAATAATATATAGAAGGATATAATCAAATACCGTTGGCTAATTGCATGTAGCAGTCGTCCGCCTTTGAGCATTGCAAAAATCAATATTGTGTCTTGTCTATACTTGTGGAACATAGTTTAAGAAATTAGTACCTTGGGGAGGTATTAATAGAAAAATTATACTTATGGTTAGATGCGCTTTTCAGACCAATCTGTTACTTTTGATCAATTTATGGAAAAGTAGGAGAAAGTTATTGCAGCAGGAGAAGACCAATAAGAGAAGCTAGATATCATGTAATAGATATCATGTAATAATACGAGAGCATATGTCATAATCCAAATAGAATAGTTTTGTGGGAAACTTTTACTTTATCTTCTACATCATTAGCCACGGAATACATAATTCTAAATAAGTACTTGTGCTATAGATGTCACAAGTTAATGTATATGGTCATTTTGATTTATCACTTTATGTTGACATTTACAGATGATGGATATTATCAATGGCTATTCTCGAGTCCGAGGGAGGGTTATTGATTTCAAGGAAATTCTATACGGGTACCATAGAGTGAATCCTCTTTTTGGTGACGACTACGTGCTGGACCTTCTGATGACATACAAAAAGTATCGTGGAAGAAAAATGACAGTACCCGTCCGCCGTCATGTTTACATCCAGCGTCCATTTTCCGAGCTTAATCTTCGATTAGTCGAAAGTAGTCCAAATGGTATTAAAGGAGCTTCCGAGGAGAAAAAGGAGAAAGTAGGCTTTTCTGCTCCAGAAATTCCATCTCCATCCCTCTCTCACCTGCAGCAGCCCAATACTGTGCTAATAGTTCCACTCTCAGGAAGATTCTCAACTTTCGAAAGATTCCTGGATAACTTCCGCGTAGCATGTACCACTTCAGTTAGTGTTAATTCAGCCAAGACTTCTAATGGCGAGAATCAGCTTGGGGACGTTGATCCTCAGAATGAGATCGGACTGAGCAATACATCCTCCAGCAACATTTACGGCAACAGTCCGCTTTCTAACTTGACATCAAAGGATTTGCCATATCAGGAACCGCTCTCTACTACAAGCTCTAATTCATCCTTGAGTTTAATCGTTGTTTATTTCGATGCGGACCAGGAAAAGGAGAAGTTTCTGCATTTGGTAAATAGTTTCCGAGAGAAAACATCCTTAGCATCGTGTAAGATCAAAGTGGTTCAAGTAGACGGGGAATTTTCCCGCAGTATTGCTCTAGAGACGGGCATTTCTCAATGCAGCGAGGACGACTTGTTGTTCCTTATCGATGTAGACATTGTATTTACACCCGATTCGCTTCAGCGGGTACGACTCAATGCAATTCAAGGGAAGCAAGTCTACTTTCCAATTGTGTTCAGCCAGTATAATCCTCTTTTGTACCAATACAACCAAACAAATAATGATAACAGCAGGGAATTTCAAAGTGACAGCAGTAGAACCGACAACCGGAACTTGTCTAGTGATATTGGCTACTGGAGAGAATATGGCTTCGGCACTGCTGCTTTCTACAAGTCCGATTTCAGACTGGCTGGAGGCTTTGATGTATCCATTAAAGGATGGGGCAAAGAGGACGTGGCCCTTTTCGATCGATTTTTGCAAACAGAGCTAACCATTTTCAGAGCACCTGATCCGGGGTTGGTTCATATATATCACAATATTTATTGTGACGAAAAATTGTCAAAAGCTCAACATGAAATGTGCCTTGGAACCCAGGCGAGCACCATGGGAAGCATCAAAGGTCTCATGAAATTCATTTTTCGACATAGGAAAGATAGTCCTAGATTTCAGAATATTCTTTCGTCTCATATTCTAACTTAAAGTCAACTCTAGTGCAATAAAAAGTATGCATGATCACTAGGATGTCGACGTAACCTTACAATGACATGACTGAATGTTAAACAGCACAACTTTCTATAAACTAAGCATTTTTCCATAATGTGGGACTTCCTTTCGGCATTCCATTTTTTGCATTCGCTAAGCATTTCTTAGAATTCCCCATTCAATTTCGTGGTCTATCCTTTCTCAGTGCAAAGCTATTAGTATTAACACAACTTCTGTTATGAAAATTCTATACAGTTATCAAATAGGGCAGAGTGATGTGATATTTGTTTTGCCATTGTATGTAAGTTGGACTTACTACAGATATTCTTATGTATATCGTATACTATGGCACTGCATAAATATTATGTATTATATTCTGTATGCAGCGTATTATGTCAGACGAAGTTACATTTCCCCATTGTAAATCGTAGACAGAAAGATGTTTATTTCCTTCATTTCTGAATAAGATCGCTTTTTACTGTTTGTTTGTTTGGGAATATTGTAGTGTAGTACATACATGCAAATAAATTCAAAGCACTTTTGGTTCCTTCCCTGCAAATGCAATACATATACTTATTTTCTATTCAATCCTTGTATATCCTTTTGAAGATGCATTATTGTGATTGTACAAATATAAATGCTTCTCTTTTCCTTCCGCCCGATTGTGAGAAATGTGAGTGTTGTCTTTGTCTGCTTCAATTTTCGTAGACGTCTTTCTACATAATTCGGTTTGTATATGTATGTAGTTATGCAACATTATTGCAACTATTTATATAAGGAGGGACATGGGAATGACATATAGTGACATGACATGGGAAGTGACATTGATAAAGTTATGCAGAGCAAAGATCCTAGCTTTTGTATTGTATCCCTCAGCATTAAATTATATGTGATCATACGAAAGGAAGGAACTGCTCTTTTGCTAACAGAATACATAGTGCAGATAAATGATGAACACGAATAATATGTAAATGGGAGCACATACAATAGAACATGCTATTTATTTAGCTATAGTATGTAATCTCAGCTAACACTCGTCCTAACTAAACAATCTAAATTACAAACAATGACCCGAGATTTGTTTATTCTGCATCAATTCGTTTGTGACTATCCCTATTATACATTTTGGCTCCTTTGGGTGCTAATGCTGTAATGAAATGAACAATGACAGCGATTTAGTTTTGTACTTGTTCATGGACACAATGCACACGTATGTATTCACTATTTACTGAAAGGAAGAGACTCAAAGAGAGAACGAGAACGATACAACACAACTTGAGACAAAGAAAATGCCGACTATAGGCAACTAAATGAATCTTACATCGTATGTGTATTCTCGCTGTAACATTTTCATCGATTTTCTTTACAACCAAGTAAAACTATAATTGCCCTTGCTGCTGAAGGCACGTTCATCTTCTGTCCTCATTCTCAAAACCGACAAGACGATCAAACCGGCCAAAAAGTACTAAACATAAGTATTATATGAAATTCGTAAATGATGTGAGTGTTTCATAAATGAAATCGTAAAAGCTATAATGAAATGCCTAAAAGCATCACTACAATAATAAACTACACTCATGGGGAATCTATCAGCCAGAATTAGTAGACACTTAGACACTGCTGTACTAGAAATTTTATAGTACTTGCAGCTTTGTTTTCTTTATTACCAAAATGAATTCTGCAACTTTCTCTACAGGCTATTTACTGACTACATAAGATTTGGACATCTGCAAGCCTTCATTTTTTTTAGTGAACAGTACAAAGTTCAATACTCTTCATGTAAAACCTACCATACCTATTTTTTAATATTAGATTGTTTTGTACTATGTGACTTATGTGAATTGTGTAAATAAATTCGAATTTTTTGCATTACTGAGGGAGTTTTTCACCTTTATTTGAGTTAAGAATCTCGATATTATCATGTAATGAATTGTTACATACGATATCACCAGGACTCGCTTACCGCTTTTGTTAGTTGCAGAAAAACAAGCAAGAATATAGAATTGACTACTTTTATTTATTAAACCATAGTACATTTATAATATTACTGTATATTGATATTGAGACGCTTTACTGCTTTGACATATTACTTACGTATGCAAAGACTGTTGCACATATACATTTACTAACATTGTAGTTGTATAATTGTTTTAGTAGTTTATTACTCATCAGGCACGAGAGAATTAGCTGTATATTGAAGTTATGTCGTCTTCTGTGTAATCGCTCTATATTTTCTTGTAAGTTAATGTGGTATTACAGGTTAAGGAAACAGGTACAAAAGATAAACAGTTGTTAAGATCTTATCAGGAAGGAAAATATTGCGCAAAATCATCATGATAATAATATATGTATTAAGCAGACGCACTAAGTAAAATTACAAGACAGTTTTATGTGAATAGTGAATACCTTCATATTTATTTAGCACACGTATAGTTTACAGTGCCTTTCCACACAAACACAACACAAGTAAGGTAGCCAAGTGTAAGATTGGGACGATACCCTCTGCTGATGGACACTCTGCGTGTAGCGTGAGAAACTGAGAGTAAGTGTGTATCATTTAAGAAATTCTGCACAAATTGTGGTTACCTTTTTTCTCACATATACTTTGCACTAATGTAATGTGCCTATAAAAACATCTGTCAACCGATTTAAGAAATAATTTTGAAATGAACTCTACAATTTGTGTCGATGATTCCGATGCATGTAATTGTAACTGGTAACCTACATTCAATGCATACCTTCAGCTTACCGTGTGTGAAGAGTATTTTCAAATAAATATACCTCACCTTTGCGGTTAATTTGCATTTGAAACAAGAAACAATTACTTTCACACTTGCATTCTAGCAGATTCATCGCACTTTACCTACTACTACATTAATTACTTAATTAAATATATTGCAATTTATTAAATCTATATACTTCCCAGAATTAACTCACTAATGGAATTTACTTTCTTTAGGAAATTCGCGATAGAATTATACCTATAGAAAAAAAGAGAGATATTTTAAGTATTATGAATAAAGAGTAGTAAATAACAATTTGTTATGAATGGACTTATGAGAACTAAATTGGGAAAGTGAAATATGTAAACTTATTACATTAGATACAATGCACCATTAAGCTTACCTGTTTATTTAGAAAGAGGAGATAGTGCAGTAAATTATCTGTATTATGCATTATGATGATGACCTGCTATTTCGAAACGGAAGCAGAATGCTCGTTCGTGTCCCTACTATAAATGCGAAATTTAACAACGCTAGCATATACATGTATGTATCATGAACTACTGAACTAACTGAACTATGCAGATGATGATTACTTTATGCAGTGCAGAAAGGCAAAGACAAATGCGAAACTCAACTAGAGTTATGTTCGGGTCAGCCAGCAAGTTAGCGTCATCCTGGCATGGCGTGAGAACTTCATAGTGAATTAATTTAACATTAGCCAAGCAATTGAATGTGTCATGTGTCATATTGTGCTTTAGATATGGTTATGCACGTAGAAAGCTATGAATACAGTTCATTAAAACAAATTACTTGGACATTTCGAGTTCAGTATACATACAAGTAGATAAATATATTTACTACATCTTTTGTTAATGCACTACTGTACATAAATATACATATTTATAATATACGAGTATAAAATATAAAATTCTACAAACAATAAGTGTGATGATAGTACAAATATAAACTGTTTCATATAATATGGCTATAATTACAGAATAAATAATTTCATCCTGTATCTGTGTGATTTGGGGTAGCTAACTTATTTACTTACGCTTCTACGCTTGTATGTGGACAATACTAATATTTCACTGTAATATAAAGTATAGTATTGTACATGATTTGATTTATAATAAAATAGCTTTCAGTTTCACTTCTTCATTTCATACACAAAGACAAACACACTGTAAATGAGACATTTCACTAGCAACTTTCATCATGATGTTTGTTGGTAGGTAAATCATGAGTATTGTCATAACTGGTAATTTTAGGAGATACTGTATTTGAGTAAATTCGCTGAATTTGCATTTTGTCTTGACTATTTATATTGGGAGGATTGGGAAGCGTTTTCACACAAACTTATCTATCTGTATAGCAAACAGGAATGATTGATTCTCTTCATCCTAGATTATTTCTGCTTTACTTTCTATTGATCTCTTGTTAAAGAAAGCTATGTTGATGGAGCTATTATGTGAACAAGTAGAAACGATAGATTAAAGGACAAATTAGTATAACATGAAGAAACGAACAAAATCGATAAAAATTACATTCACAGGTAGACATTTAAGAAGGACCTTTGTTCAAGTAAAAAAATAAGTCTGTATATGGTTGGTGTACCCAGTTCTACTAAAATACTAGGGTAATCTAGGGAAATACACGGGTAACATGGAAATATTTCGCTCTACTATTTTCTAACTCTACAGTCTACTTGCCATGCTTCATTTAATCGAAAATGAATTAAGTAATTGTATTTAAATAACGAACAACATTGATAGTTAGTATCTACCTTGCCCTTGATTGGGAACTCCATACGTTGCAGATGGAGGGGAATATCCTGAAGATTGCCCTTGAGACTGAGATTGGAAATTGGCAACCAAAGGTGCTTTCTGAATTGCTTCTATTTGTACACCACCAGAACCTCCCGAAGGGGCATTTGCGGAGGGGGTTCCATAACTATTTGAAGGGGGGCTGTTTGAATTTGTGGAAGGTGTTCCGTAAGAATTTGAGGGTGGGCCGTAAGAATTTTGTGGGGTAGTCTGAGTTCGGGAAGGAGGTGCGTTACCTTGTCCTGGAGCACCGTAGCTATTGCTAGATGGTTGTGCATTGCCTGACCCTGGAACGCCATAGCTATTACTAGAGGGTTGTTGAGGGTAACCGCCTGGCGCTCCATATTGCATAGTGGATCCGCTATTTGAGCTGGTTGCTAGAATTTGACGAATTTTTTCCAAAAGATCGGAAGTAATCACACCATTTTCCAATGAACCTTCAGAATTAGAACTGAATGAGGGGGTGTACCCACCTGGGGATTGGGCTCCTGAATTGGGAGATCCATATTGATTTTTTGGAGTTCCTCCAGAACTTGGAGTTCCGTATCCTTGTGATGGGGTGGACCCGCCACTAGGAGTTCCATATCCTTGTGATGGGGTGGACCCGCCGCTTGGAGTTCCATATCCTTGTGATGGGGTAGACCCGCCACTTGGAGTTCCGTATCCTTGAGATGGGGACCCACCGCCTTGAGAGGGTGGACCGTAATTTCCCCTTCCACTACTACTACTTGACCCACTAGGACTGCTATAACCACCTTGACTACCACCAATTGTACTATATCCACCCCCGCTTGGAGCAGAAGGAGATCCATAGCTACTGCTCACTCCACCGCCGCTACCACCACTTAGACCATTACTACTGGGACTTCCATAACTACTGCCGGGAATAGTTGAGTATCCCCCAGTGGGTGTGGAACTTCCTGTTGATGGGGCTCCAGCTGGAGCTGCGTAACCGGTATTTACAGCAGAACTGGCTTGGTATCCTCCAGAAGGAGTTTGTCCCGATGGAGCTCCATAAGATGAGCTTCCACCTCCTCCTAATGTAGAGTAACCCCCACTTGGGCCGCTGCTACTGCCGGCGTAGCCACCTTGTCCGCCACTGCTACCACCACCTAAGCAAATAATAAGACTAGTAAGTACAAGTAATTACAGTTTGTAAAAGGGTGCAAGATCATGTAATTAGCATAAGTATGCCAAAGTTCGATAATGTATGTAGATTCGTTGTTCCTACAACTAACTTATGACCTAGCAAAGAATTCAATTCCTTGTTAATCTTTCTAGGTAAGAAACGGCAAGTGCTCGATATTTCGTATGCCAAGCTTACTTTTGTATGGGTAACACCTGTATCCGTATATAAGAAAGAGTTACTTAGTAATAATAATGCATACCTAGTCAGTTACCTACAACTACTATGTATATACTGCATTTGACCTTTGACCTATCGACTCAAAAGAATGATCTAACCAACATTTATTTAATTTTATTTTTCACATGCATGCAAGCCTGTTCTGTTTGTTCCAACAACTTTAGGTATATTGCTTTCTATGCAATACAAAATGCTTTGCATGTGTACAAATAGGTATCATAGAAGTATACTTAGTATACATTGTATATGGATTTGCAAAAAGAATGCAACTTCATGTCTGTCTCAGTGGATGTAGAGTACATCGTCTCGTTTGTACGTAAAATCAATGACCTGTAATTTTTGTGCTACATAACGAAATGCAAGTATTGTTAGAAAACCACTAAAATAAGCCAGTGCAAGTGCAGTACGGTTAATATTGTTAGGTAATAAGTTAAGGTTTATTTTACTTTAAAATACATGATAAAGATCTGACGGCAGTTCTAGTATTTGCAGAAGACAATATGCTACAATTTCTCAAGAGCCATTTCTAGCATTTCATTCAGCACTTAAATTAAACTTATTCATTTGCTCGACACCCTTGCAATTACACTGTCTGCTGATTATACTAGAATTACCGTCCGATCTGATAATGCGTACCTACTGAGAATAATAAGTTAAGCAATTCTTTTGGTATTACACTTTACATGCCACAAGGCTACAGTTAATGATTATTAAATGCTGTAAATGCCTTTCAGACTCGCACATCCATTATGCTACAAATAATTACAGTGAAGGCAAATTATCGCGAACCTGAATTTGCATAACCGCCGCTTCCACTGCCCCCTCCGCCTTGCCCACCAGAGCCTCCGCTGTAGCCTCCTTGCCCACCAGAGCCTCCGCTGTAACCCCCTTGTCCACCAGAGCCTCCGCTGTAGCCTCCCTGTCCACCAGAGCCTCCGCTGTAACCTCCCTGTCCACCACTGCTCTGTCCTCCAGAACCTCCGCTGTAACCTCCCTGTCCACCACTGCTTTGTCCTCCAGAACCTCCGCTGTAACCTCCCTGTCCACCACTGTTTTGTCCTCCAGAACCTCCGCTGTAACCGCCGCTTTGGCCACCAGAAGTGCCACCACTACTGTAGCCACCTTGACCAGAACTAGCAGATTGGTAACCTCCTCCAGCTCCTCCACTTCCACCTGCGTACACAAGTAATGACGATATTAGCATAACCTTAAATACGGAAGACAGCCACCAGCTATTAATATTCTATCGTAGAATCAGTCAACTTTTGAAAGACTAATCCATCAGTAAATTAAAAGTGACCATGTAGAAGGCAAAAAGTAAAGCTGTATTGATATTGTTTTGCTTCCGACTTAAAACTACCCGTACGACTACTACCGTTAATTGTTATTAAATATCTAACCTGAATTTGCATAACCACCGCTTCCACTGCCTCCACTAGGACCTCCACTATAACCACCTTGTCCGCCCGATGAGCCACCGCTGTAACCGCCTCCAGATGAACTTCCACCTTGTCCGCCCGATGATCCGCCGCTGTAACCGCCCCCAGATGAACTTCCACCTTGTCCGCCCGGTGAGCCGCCGCTGTAACCGCCTCCAGATGAACTTCCACCTTGTCCGCCCGGTGAGCCGCCGCTGTAACCGCCTCCAGATGAACTTCCACTATATCCTCCTTGGCCGCCTCCAGATCCCCCACTGTACCCGCCGCCCCCAGATGAACTTCCGCTATAACCTCCTTGGCCACCTCCAGATTGTCCAGATCCACCACTGTAACCCCCAGTAGGCTTGTTTCCACCTAAGAAAATAAAAATAAATGTTAATAATAAACGATAGATGTTCATTTAGTGTACAATTAGTGCAATATATTATGTAAAACACCTAATACTAATATATGATTTTTCTGTCACGACTTTATCATTGTGTCACGAAACCGAAACCATTATAATTTTCAAAAAATTACATTTTGTTGTATATACTACTAGACGCTACTAGACTCTGTAAAATTGTATTATTCTATTAGGTATATCAAATAAAAAAGATACAAAATCTCTAATGTATAATATTAATATTCTATTCTCAGCATTTGCAATCAATCTAAGTTTTTCTTTTAATATATTTGGCCCAATGAAAATATAAATCCGTCCGTGTAAAATGCGATCTCGATTATAAATACCATAGATATAGTAGTATATAATATAATATATAGTATATCTAAGGTTTATACTTTCGCTCTCTGATAATTAAGCCTGCCTGCATTATCTTTGTTACATTGCATCGTATCATTATTTAAAAGTAGCACAAACCTGAATAGCCGCCAGAGGGACCTCCACCGGATGAGCTACCTGAGTATCCGCCTCCTCCACTTCCACCTCCTTGGGAATATCCACCTCCCCCGCTTCCTCCCCCTTGTGAGTATCCACCTCCTCCACTTCCACCTCCTTGTGAATATCCACCTCCTCCACTTCCACCTCCTTGGGAATATCCGCCTCCTCCGCTTCCACCTCCTTGGGAATATCCACCTCCTCCACTTCCACCTCCTTGGGAATATCCACCTCCTCCACTTCCTCCGGATGAGTAACCCCCTGAAGGTCTTCCGCTTGCAGCACTTTGATATCCTCCTGCACTTGAACCTCCGCTTGAGCCTGATGAATAACCACCGGACTGACTAGGTGCCCCATATTTTGAGCTTCCTCCTCCAGGCGCTCCACCTGGAGCTCCATATGATTGCGATCCGCCACTTGCTCCTGGTGCTCCGTAACTTTGAGATCCACCAGCCGATCCTCCTGGGGCTCCGTAACTTTGAGATCCACCAGTTGATCCTCCTGGGGCACCGTAACTTTGAGATCCACCAGTCGATCCTCCTGGGGCACCATAACTTTGAGATCCACCAGTCGATCCTCCTGGGGCACCATAACTTTGAGATCCACCAGTTGATCCACCTGGGGCACCATAACTTTGAGATCCACCAGTTGATCCACCTGGGGCACCATAACTTTGCGATCCACCGGTCGATCCTCCTGGGGCACCATAACTTTGCGATCCACCAGTAGATCCACCAGGGGCACCATAACTTTGCGATCCACCAGCAGATCCTCCTGGGGCACCATAACTTTGTGATCCACCTGTCGATCCTCCTGGGGCACCATAACTTTGTGATCCACCAGTCGATCCTCCTGGGGCACCGTAGTTTTGTGATCCACCTGTCGATCCTCCTGGGGCACCATAACTTTGTGATCCTCCACCTCCACCTCCACCTCCAGAATAACCACCTCCGGACTGACTAGGTGCACCATATTTTGACCCACTGCCTCCTCCAGTAGAGCTACTTGGTGCGCCATATCCATTTCCTGGGGCCCTGCCACCACCTTGACTTGGAGCGCCGTAGCCTACACCAACGCTGCTTGCGCCACTGGGTGCTGAGTATCCAGGCGATTTTCCACCTCCTCCACCACGGCCTCCTCCAGAAGGTGGCACGTATGCGGGGGCCCCATATGAGCTAGGTGTCTGTGATCGAGGGGGATATCCTGTATACGGGAGATAGCATTAGAAATTCCATTTACTGGATAATGTCAATTCGGTTATTTTGATTTTTAAGTATCATACCTTGAAAACCAGGTCTTCCAGGAACAGGGGGCTCACAAATAACGGCTCCAAATAATGTGATCAAAAGACACTGAAAAAAGAAACATTTAAATACAATACAGATAACAGTGTGGAAGTTTTTTACTTTGTGTAAAAAGTAACAGGCTACAAGCGAGAGTAGTAAAACGAGTAAAACCTTGCAATTTTACTCTACGATAGGAGGAAAAGAGTTGTTCATGTATGAGGTACTATCCTAGTCTCACTTTTCTGCCTGAATTGTCACTAAAATTGGTGTTCTGTAACTAAACTATGTTTTGCATAGTGTACATCATACAGATTATTACAGAAGGTGTACCTAATAAGTACATGAGAGGAAAAGGACGGATAATGCTAAATTCGTTAGTTTGAAATTAAAGTACACGAGTGAAATAAATTGAATGTACATGCATAGAGTGTATTCTATTTCTTAGACGAGTTCCTGGCAAAATCTCTATTTCTCTTTGTTGTCAAAATGATTACTTTTACTACCTTTGTATTGCTAATATTACTATTTATTATTATTTGCTACAGTGAGTGAAAGTACGAATATTAATCAATTTCCATTTGGTAGGCTTTCACGGACTTTTCAATAATCAGTATGTACCTATAAGCACGTGCTGCACGTGAAACTAATATTTATGAAGTGTATTGTAAAATAAGGTAGATACATTACGCGAGTTTTGATAACCTACGATACAAATGATGCCATTTTAATACAGTATAATACTTACTTTTGAACTTTGAACACAATTTAGCTTTGTAATGATTGACCTAGATATCCGCACGTTTACTGTACAACTACCTAATTTCATGCTATGCTATATCAGTAACTTAAAGAAATTTCAAAATTAAGTTTAACTGCTACACACAAAGAACAAAACAGAGAGCAGTTTGAACCGAAAGTGTAAGCTAACGAAATATTTGTTTTCCGGGAAATAATGTAACTGATTTTGAAAAATGCGTGGCTGATTTTGGCTATAATCGACCATATCATTACCCCCATGCAGTTATACAGATATACCTACCCAATACATACAATTAGTAATAGCTAATAAGTTTCTTGAATATTGATTTAATAATTCTCCGGGAGAAAACATATTTTGTAGACAAAGTAGTTCAAAATTGTATTTAATTAGGTCTACTGAACATGAACATCACAGGATGTGAACGACTAATGAAGCGCCCTAATATGTAACTAAAATTAAAATAATTTTGTTGCATATAAATACTGTTTCCGTCGCAAATGAAAGAATACCTAAGTATACTGATGCCCAATTCTAACAACATTCCCGGAGGGCACACCTCATTGTTTTGTACCGACAAGCTTAAGTAGGCGGACTAAATCTGGATTTTTGTTACTTTAAATGGAGGTTGATGAATTTTCCCAACTCCTGGTCCAAAACATTGAGATGTGCATTTCTCAAAGGAAATGCTAGGACTGGGTATCAACAAAAATAATTGTTCTTCTCAATATATAATGTCATTGCATACAGTTTAAAAACGTTCACTCACGAGTGAGCAAATCGACAATGGCAGCTTCAAAGAAGGCTCCATTGC
>JAQFYC010000803.1:0-45817 GCA_034694165.1 Tomocerus mixtus
TTTCATGTCAGAAGGATATTATTATTATTATTGTATGCCGAATGTTAAACAAGAAAGAAGTCGAGTAATGCAATGATCACATTCAGCTTGCAAGTATGTGCGTACATAATATTATTATAGCTACGGTACGTATAGAAGCCAAAATATAAAACGAGTATTCAAAATTCAAGTAAAGGAAGAACATCTCATTTTAATGCTTACATTAGTAAGAAGAGCGAAGTAGTTAACTAAATGTATGTAAGTCGAGTTGAGAATCGAAATCTGTTTGTTAGATAGAGTTGGCCTTAAAGTGGAGTCAAAGTCAAGTCATATATAAGGGATCTTATGTAGTAGTACTGTAGTACTAAATAAATGGCTGAGGATAAGACTTAGGATACGATTAGAAGAGCAAAGGGAAAAGGGCTCGTTATTATTATTTTCCAGATATTTCACGGGAAGGAGCGGGGCGGCAATAAAAGTGTACACTTTGACTGAAGGCTTGTAAAAGTGTCTCGAGCTCTCTTTCATGACTGAGGGGGGAGAAAGAGATCCCAGCTTACGAGCGGTTATATAGCCAAAAATTCTCAGAAATTCACAGGAGTGCCGTGCCGAAGGAATAAATGGAGAAACATTCACAAGTCAAAGTCCTATTATATGTACAGATTATAGTTAAGAAATCTTTCTATCTCCATCTATTTATCTACTCTATCTGTACTAATGTAATATCTGATCCTATGGATATGGATTGCCACAAAGTCCAGTTCAGTTAAGTTCAGCCAGACTTTAATATTTATTCCTTCTTTGGGTCTGCTTCGTAAAATAAGGGATGTAGTATTTATGTGATAGTGATACGATATCATATTACATTAGCTATAGACATTACACATTAAGAGTTAGTTAGTAATAGCAATCCTTGAGAAAAGGGACCCCTACGCAAAAAAACAAATCCATCCATCCTCATTCCTGATGCGATGTGATGTGGATTGGATGTGAGAGTGGGTACTTAATATTGTAATAGTTATAGTTTTCTGGCCTGGTCTGGTCTGCTCTGGTCTGGGTAGGTAGGTAAATAACTAAACTTACGTAGTACTTAAGGTGCCTAGAACATTTAATATTTACAAATCGTACATACAAGAATCAGTAACAGATGTAATGTAGTAAGCAAAGTGTATGTCCACAACACAACAACTGTTCTGTACTTATAAGTACAGTACAAGAATAATATTTAGTACCTAAAGGTACTTCATCCTCATTCAAATACACAAAAATGAGTCCTTGAAGTACATATGTATATAGAGAAATAGGGAAAGTACCCACAACTACTATTTACAAGAGTGAATAAGTGATCCTTAGATTACATTACATTTCATTTAGAAGTTAGTCCTGGCCTGGCCTGGTGGGATCTGTAGAGAAGGCGAAGGGTCACTTCTGCATCTCGATTCCCGAAGAAGAAGCAACACCCTATGTGGCCATTACCAACATTACAACTCCTCATAATCCCTAATCTAAGGAGCCAAAAATCCCCAGTTGTTGCCACCAAACTTGACTTTGTCTGACGGACGGAAAACACTAACAAACTATTTAACTATGTTATAGATCTACTCTGTCCTGTACTACTTAATCACTAAACTTAACTTAAGGGTACCTAAATACATAATCTAATGTAATATAATGCACAGACAGTATACAGTAGTCCTTTTCTCTTTGCAATGCAAGAGATCCAAATTCAACTAAGCTGCGTCCAAGTCCAAGAAAGTATAAAAAAGTGTCAAGACATCTGATCAATGTTCCTTCGCTGCACGGAATCTGGGCCGGAAATCATTATTTGGGCAATATGGTCTTTATTGCATCAGGGAAACGTAAAACGATTCCACTCCGATATTTCTTGATACCAAAACCTATCTCACTTCACTTCATTTGACTTTATACCAGTTTTAGTTAGCTATAGCTATGTCTAGGTCTAGTAACTATATGTACTTTTATGTAAAGTACTTACATACATTATTATATGCATCCTCCTCCATATAAATACTATACATAATACTTACAGTTACAAGAGTGTTTCTGTCTCTAGAGAGCTATTATTCCCTTTTGCATCCGTGCCGTATCGTAATGTAATAACTAACTATCTCGCTCCACTTCAGAAAAGGTACTTATGCACTTGTGACACATGCTAGCAGCATTATAGTTTAACTTCTGTATAGTAAACACAGTATATAAAGCAGGTCCCATTTATATATAATTTTCTATCTGTATATTGTACATATGTAGTATCTGTATTCTGGATGCACATATTTAGTTAATGTGCTGCCGCGGCGTGTCTTCTTGTCTTCTCTTTTCCTCCATCTTGCCTAATTGTTATGTGATGTGAACAGAACTCCGTTTCACTATCAACTTAAACTCTCCTATAATTTCCTGACATTAAGTCACCTACCCACTACCCACGCCATACTTAACAATAAGCCAACAAAACAAATCCCCCATTATTCTACGCATTTCTGTGCATTCCACCAAAATTCAATGTGGCTGATGCTGCTGTTGTGCTGTGTTGCTATCGACCCTGAGAACTTTGAATTCCAAACTAATCCCCATTCCCTCAAACTCCACACAAGGAAACTTTAATGTGAAAACAAAGAGGCGAGAAAATCCTTAAAACACGTTGACCTATGACATTAAATCCTAGTTTAGCCATTCCTACCATTTTATGTAGAAATTAAAATTACACATACTATACATATACATAATCTGAAAACTCAAGATTAAATCCCATTACCTTATCCAACTTAAACTTACTACCGGCAATAAATGGGAAAACTCGTTTCATTACACTTACACTACAGACAATGTACATACATCCACAGCCGTGCGCCCTCTCACACATACAGTAATTACTTATCCATCGCAGCTGAAATACAAAATACAACTGTATATGTATGAAAGTGAATTACCAACATTTACTCTATAAATACAATGTAGTAAGTATATAGTAGAAGGAGAGACAAGATAAATCTAGCAATCTGTAACACACGCTCCTAGTTAAAGCTCACTGAGATTTTCTCCCATCTTTTTCTTTGCTATATACAAATACATTATATATTTGTAGGGGAAAGTGTAAAGCTCCCGAATATCTGTGCACTCGACTCCTATCTCTATAACTAACGAGTGCATCTTTAAATTACACAAAAAACTCTGTTTTTGCTATTTATGTACACAACCTACCCCTACATATTTCCAGCAGTCTCATCTCATCCTCATCTAACTTCAAACCAAACTCTATCTAAGGACACAACCGAAAGAGTATTCTTAAAGTGAGTTCAGTTGAGTGAATTGAATTTAACTTGGCTTGTGGTGTGGTGGTATGGTGGGTGCTATGCTACAGATATGTAAGAAAAGTATAACAGTTTTTGTTTTAGTTCATACATTAAACGGAAAGCTTGGCTTTGGCTTTGACTTGACTTCTCTCAATGTCGAACTTGTAAGAAAAGCAATTTTTTCTTGAGATAAGTAAAAACAAGTTAGCTACCTACGAATAACCTATGTAAGTTATATACACATTACCTAGGTTGGGCTAGGACTTGATGACTTCTATCACTATCTCTCTACATATAGGTATACATGAGAACACTTGCGCTCACATATCCAATTTATCTATTCGATTGCACAGGAGATAAGTGCATGTATTAGAATTCCAGTGTTTCAACATTCAACGGAAATACGTACATACCTTATACACTATACTTTCTTGTCTTGTATATCTTGCACCTTATGTTATGTAAAATATAATAAGTGCACACCGTTAGAAGGCATGTCGAAGCAACTGCAGTAAAATACATTGAAGATTTAATTAAGACAATCTGAAAGAGATCAGTTTAGTTTTGACTGCATTGAAACATGTGTAAATACATTAGGGAAGTATAACTCAGCTAGGAGGGATATCTATGCGCATATTTTATAAAGAAGGTACCTACAAGCTATGTATACATAGTACATAGCTACAGACTTTTTAAGTAAGTAACTATTTATATATCAATTTCAGACAAATGAATTGTAGTATTGTATTCTATTCTGTTTATACGTAAAGCTTAAATACTTAAGCTTAAATATGATAGTACAAACAAGATAAATACCTACGCAGAATGAATGTAGGATAGAGGATAGTACTATAGAATAGAGATTATAGTAGCCAAGCCAAGCCAACGTCGTGGAATGGAATGAAGGTATTCGATTGGGAATAAAAGAGATCTCGGTGGCCTGCGCCGCCGGCTTTTCAATTACATGGGCGTATCGTGATAAAAAGAGGGGTGCTGCGAGAGAGTTCCATTCAACTACTTACATACACACACACACAACACTATTGTAGAGCAGAAGCAGTTGAAGCAGAGCACACAACACAAAGATAGTCGAAACTCTCTATGTACATACAAGGTATGCATTATAATTCTATATATGTATATGTACATACATAGGTACAAAGCAAACTTCGACCACAGCATTACGTAACATCCTATATATATATAATACCTACTGTATGTACGTAGGTATTTTGTATTAAAAGAGGAGTAAACATAATATTTATACGTATAGCTACATAGATGGAGAGAAATTCAGTTGTGAGTGAACTGGAGTGACTAGGAGGACTATTGAACAAGAGCACGCGCCTTCTGAAAAGAACTGCCCTCAAATTGATCCGCATCCGCTGCTGTCTTTTCAGCTTACGTAACCTACCATCATAACATAACATAACATCACACAAGGCAACATTATGTAAACCTGCTGCTTTTCTATGTACAACTACCTTAAATACATATCACTATCACTATACTACATTTTCAAAACATAATATCTACCTGCCCCGGCTTGGCCTGGCTTGTTTGGCCTTCCGCACTCCACTTACCCAATTCAATAGATCACAAATTTCATCTCCACCAAGGCATTAAATAATTTACGCTAAAAACTCTTGCATTAAATTCGTAAGATACACAAAAGACATAAATAGCTCTACAAAACTTAAACATACTTCTTACGTGTGGCTTGCCCTAATAGGATGCCCTATCAAAATAAGAAGCCAAGGAACTATCAACAAATACTACATCATATCAAAACTAAACTTGGTTACATATGATTAAGCATCCAGCAGAGCAGCTATAAAAAACCACACACTTTGCTTAATCATATCAACTATCAACATTAACCTAATACCTTAATATGTACGTGGAGATTAACAAATTATATTAGTACATGTGTACATTACATACAGATAGCACATCAGTACTTACTTAGTACGTAGAAATACAAGTGGATCACAAACATAAAAGCAATTCATAGTTAAAATTGTATATTTGTGGACACCCACAGACCCGTTCCTCTTCTGCCTGCTTACAATCAATTTCTCGCTTTACGTAACGTAACGTAACATCTACAGATAGAAACTATAAGGAAAGGAAGGCAACCCTGATGTGAATGTGATGTGATCCTTCTGACAACACTATCTCAGAATTTATCTTTATTCACCTTCCTGTCCTAATTTCAAATACAAATAACTTCTGCATTTCATCCTACCTTATCTTATAACATACCTATTACTAATGCTACTAATTTTAACTGTAAGCACTACTATTACTCAACCTGCGTCTGAAACGCAACACATACTTATAACATACTTAGAAAACACACCGCATGACTCCTCTTCTCTCTAACATTGTAAATTGTACGTATTAACACTTTAATATCACCTAACACATTGCTGAACTCTAGAAATAAATTTCATCGCATTCCAATCCAAATACATTTGCAGATATCTTTTAATCCTTCCGAAGGAGCGTGGAGTGAAGCTGTGGCTGTATTACATCCAAATCTCATTGTAAACAACAAATAACTATTACTGGCGTGGCCTGGCCTGGCTTGAGTCTGGCTTGGCTAGCTCACTCACAAATTAAGATAAGCAGCAGTAATAAGTGTTATTGCGACCTAAACTACTAAACATATGCAAATTACATGTCAGACTCAAGGCTCATTTCATTTACTGTCTTATTTTAATTTACACAGCACTTATGACATCAAATGGCTCCTCTACTCGACTCTGCTACAGATTAAACGCTCTTTTATTTCTATCGCAGGCCGCATCTAAAGTATAAATTTCCTTACCACTATTTATATAACTCAATCCAATTACACATTAATAAGCGATCACCTTACATCCATGGCTAGCATAAAAAAAACCTGCATAATCTACGTATTTTTATGTATTAAAATTATAATTTAATCCATAGATTTGATGAAACGTAATCAGAATTGCGAAAAATGTTTCCTAAAATTAATTAAAATGTTTTCCTACGCAAAAACATGTTGGTAGCTAGAAATTAATTCCTCTTCAATGTCCGGCAATCGCAGCTGTTGTATAGTTTGTCAGAAATAGTAACTATTAACGCATTATAAGCAGACTATCTTATAAATATACTAAAATTGTACTTTAATTAATACTAAAGAGCGTGAAAAACATTTGTTAATAAGATCACCACATAAGTATGCACATTTGTATATGTAACATCTAACATCATGCGAAGAGTGCCATTCCAAGGATGTTGATGACTCTAAAGAATCTTAATAAAGCTGTAAGATAGTTCCAAGATCATACATTAGCATAAACTCAGTTGCACATGTAACACAATCTTAATAATCACATAATAAATAGCATAGTGCTGTATAATATAAACTGTTTGTATTTTGTATGCAATCGACTGGAGGGAGCCAGGCCAGGAGTCTAACAGAAACAGCGTCTCGTCTGCTCTCTTTTCTTGTTAACTTATTTCATTATACATTATGTACATGTGCTAGTTATGTTCTGATCCTCATTCTCAGACAATTCATTTAAGAAATGAAGGAACGAACGGAATTGTAAAAGAGATGTAATAAATAAAAGGATAGTCAGAAGTCAGAACAGAAGTCAGCAATAGTTACCATTAGCTTACGCACAACTGCATAGTTAACTCTAGACTCTATTATGTACATACACTACACACAATTACACTTTCCTCTTGTTAGCAGTCAGCAATTATTGTTACTGCGGTATTGCTAGAGATACTCCAAAATAAATATGGCTAACAAAGTAATTATCACTACATATAAAGTGAAAATGCATCTGTAACTATTATTATGTGTCTGTATCCGTACCTATAAGCATTATATAGCAGTGTGTACATAAATTCCTGTCTAGTTTGAAAATAATGAGGAATGAGAAGTTGTCAAGAAACAATTCCATCGTTATTATGACATCATAATGGAGATAATGAGACTATTGACAACAAAAACATCATAACACTGTACTATGAGGAGAAAATAGGTATTTACCTATGCCCACATGTATACGGCCCTTTAAATAACATCAAACTTTACAATGAACGTTCATAAGTAAATGTAGTGACAACAAAATAGGAAACCTCATCGTCGCACCACTTTAAAATAGAGATGAGTAAAAAGGCACAAGCATATTAAAGTGTTTTCCGTCCAATCCCCGTTCAAAGTCAGTCAGTCGTTTACAGGAAAGTTAGTCAGTCAGACAAGACATAGACAACTCAACTCCCAAATTATACATTCAGTCATTCAGATATTCTTAATAGTAGTAGACAAGACAAGACAGGACAGACTATATGTAAACTGGAAACTTCCCTACCCATAATATTTCGATACTTATATAGTATCTATTATCTATGCTACATAACAGTATTTACAATACAATACACCCAATAACTTCAGGAAGTCATTGTACTTCATTCAGTTACTATATTTACTATTTACGTACCGTTTGGCTTTCGCTGGCGTTTCTAATTCTAAACTACAGAACTAAGAAGGTGACGTATCCACCACACTGAACATGAAGCAGCAGTATTTAATAATAGTGTCTATGTTGTTTTTCACAATGAAAACTTGAAGCTATATAGTTTAGAAACGTAAAATAGTTAACGTACACTTCGCGTCAATGGCAACTTTACTATTTACGCATGTACGATCATTTTACAGTATGTACTCTTAACTAGTTTAAATTTACAATTAGTTAGTTAAGAGTAAATATGCAATATGCAAGCTACTATTACTTGTTGGACATGGGAAAGGTAAGTAGTAAGTAGTAAGTATAGGTTTAAGTTAACTATTTAAAGGTAAACGCAGACCGGTGGTAAATATAAAGACGTAGACGTACACGTAGACAAAGAAAAGACTTGCAGTTACGTTACAAGTAAACCAAACCAAGTGAAGCATACATTATACTATACCTATAGAGAACGAGCGACTTTTCTTTATTACACACGTAAATAGGTAATACAGATAATACAACGAGTCTATAGCTATTTAAACTCTAGATTTTACATTACAAGTGAGTTTACTCTACTCTAGTGCATAAGATTTTGCTTTACAGTTTACATTGAGAATAAAGTATAATAGAGAATAGAGCTGCTGTATAGATAGATATGTTATGTTGTGAAGTAATGTTTGGAGTTAACGTAGTGTGGGGACCCCCTTCGAGTCCACACGTGCTTTTTGACACATCCTCAACTCAGCTCTATTCATCATCCTCACGTACGTACAGAGTTGCTGCTCTTGTATCGTAATATTACGCAACATCCATATCAACATAACATGTGTATTCTTCCTTTCATTCACCTGAGTCAACTAAACTCGAACTACTGACTGAACACTGAACACTACTACACATACACTTATGTACATTAAAGAAGTCAGTTTAGACTTCAGACTGTAGAAATGCTCCTATGCTACTTAGGTTATGATCCAATCTTTATCTTTAAGGCTTGTGTGTGTATTTAATGTCAGAGTCTTGTCTCTATCACTATCTCGCCTATAGGTCTTGTCTGTCTCATTGTGTCCTCTGGCATGTTTTACATTTTACATACATTCTCCATGTTGACACTCACTCCCGGGCTTAACTTAACTTACTTAACCCTATCACAGATTATCTTGTAAATAAAATACTCCTTCACTCTTCTAAACCAATAAATGCTAATGAAAATTCACTCTGAAATAATACCAGCCTTTTATAATGCATTTGCCCATTAAGCAGTTCAAGAACAAGATAATGGTTTGAATGATTTCTAAAGAAATTATTTATTTGTGCTCCTGGATGGAGGTTTTGGTTTTGGTTGTCTATGTCTGCCTGATGCTGATAAATAATAATAATACTGATCTCCCTGCTCTATAAAAGTATATGAATCCAGCATCCAACCAAATCCAATTCTTACTTATCCTTAGACACAGTGCCGATTGCATGCACACGTTTAACTTAACCATAAGGCTGAGCAGAGCAACAAATTTTAAACTGGACAAGCAATAGATCATTCTCTTCTGGCATGACATTTGTTAAGAAGACACGAGCAATAGGAAAATAGTTCCAGCCATCATAATACTACTACTATAGAATTACTACTAAAAATTTAAATATATTCACATACATACACAAGGATCGAAGAAAATAAATAAGCTAATGACTACAGCTTACACAGATGCATTAAAATTTAAAACTCGATCATATCATGTAAGTAAGTAGAAAGAAGTAGTAAAAGCTCTGCCTTAATTTCTGATAGATAAATACATGCAACCATTCAAATTACTTACACACATGTCTATAGATTACATCTTTCTTCGTTAGTTGGATTTGGATGAATAATATTATGAGTATTATAGCAATGCAATGGCTTATTAAAATTGTTACAAATGCAGATGAACATAAATGAAATTCAGTTTGATAAATCGCTAGACAGAACAAAACGGAGTCTGCCCAACTATAAGTAAAACCAGAATGACTGGATTGGATTACAGAAAAACTTCAAGTTATCATCTCAAATGAATATAATAGAAGTGCAGCCGTAGCCACAATATAGCCAAGCCCTAAGACTAAGACAGAACAGAACTCTTTCAATAGATAAATCTAATATAGAGAGAGAATCCTTCAAATTACAATGTACATATGAACAGTAGATGTGATACATAAATGCAGAATAATAAATATCAACTATTGTACATACAGAACACCCAGTTTGCATTAAGACCCATCAATATTTCATTTTTGATCTCAAGGCCCGTTCCTTTGCTATCTAGAAGTAATAATACGATAATACAGACAGAAACAGACTCTCCTGTCCTGACTAACTATTTCTACGATTTAAATCGCACTTCAATTTTCAATAGATAAATAGTACTTCTTTCCTTTGTGCATCATTCCTACTATTTCTAAATGGACTAAATACTCGTAGGATGAATCAGAATCCTTCCTACACTTTAATTCTATCAATTTCTCTCAAAATAAATCCGGAATATTATTAGAATGGAATAAATAGATATCTGGCCTGACTTGGCCTAACTGCCTAAACATTAGGATCAAACAAAACAGAGAGGATCTTCATTCACGGCAACTGTGTCACGTCAACAATTGTATTTGGTGTGAACTGAATCCGCTCTGTGAAATGGCCCTGATATCTATTTTCACAAGCCTTACTTTACAATTCAAAATCCAGCTTGCTTTTGCTATTGTACTAATGCCTCTTTCTCTTTGATCTATAGCTATAGTATGTAGTATATTGTATAAGCCCATACTATAAGTATAAGTACTTTATATACAGTAATAGGGTAGAATATTAGGATAAGTTGTGTAGGAGGATCAAAAGTAAAAGGGATATTAAATCATTTAACGAAAAGCTGCTGCTCAATCTTAGTAGTCTGTTGTATTGTGTCCGTATGGCTAAAAGGCTGACCATTCGTTTAGGTCAAACAACAAAGCTACAATTAGCCGTCAACATTCAACACAACATAACACCCAATCCATTTTAACAAAATCAACTCAGCTTTATTAAATAATGTCATCTTTACTACAAATGAGCTTCTATCTATTCCTTTCATGCAATTGCATTGCATTGGGTTCACAAATTGTACATTACATTCAACTCTGTATGTATTAATTTTATTCCAAGACTCGACTAGAGGAATAATTTGTGTATCCTCATTTTTGTGATTTTTGTACTTAATTTAAAACTGAAATTCTGCGCCGAGTGTCCCTAAAATTCACTTATGAATTTATATTTATTCAATTTAGAGTAGATTTCGAAATGGTCCTTTATCTTATGTGAATCCAAATTTAACATTAAACATGATTATACAAATAAAAGACAAATATAATTGCTAAATGTAAGAATTTTGGGCATAAACAGTAAACTTTTCAACCAAATGAGGAACGAAAAGGAAAAGCGTGTGTTGTATGCAAAAGGAAGCAGGGAAATGTGGCTTGATTGGATATTTTTTCTTTCCGACAGAGTCGGTTGATGGTTTGGGGAGGTTAAATATTTGTTCAATCGGGAAGACGATCACACAAGGGTCCACACAAGGGCTGACTAATTTTAGACCATTTTAAGCAGATATACATAACATATCCTCCTCTCTGTACTGTACTGAATTTACAAAGTTCCTTTTTCATGAGTACTAACTACTGCATAAATGAGAGATTTTGTTTGAATCGGAAGAGAAGAATCTTGTATATTCATTACACTGTACTTTCCCTTATAGACATATCTATCTGTATCACCCGTCTCCTTGTCTATCGAATTCTCTGCGCTTTCTGCTCCCTGCAAACACACTTTAATATAAAGTACATACATACTGTATATACCCTTATACATAAATATATCTATTTGTTCTTAACTGCTTCGGAAAAGTTCTTCCTATAGTATATCTGGCATGTTATGTTCCTTCACTTACTTCTCTGTACCGATATGCTATGTAAGTTTATTATGCATGCACTTCTTAGTTATGTACACTGATTTCCTTCTCCCCTCTTTAATACATCTATGAAAAAGTTATAAATAAAATGGAGAAGAGGGGAACCCTTTTATATCTCTCTTCTTAACATCTTCCATTCCAATCTGCTATTAACTACAAATAGTAACACCAACATTCACCCAACCAAACCAAACGAAAGCAACAGGACCAAAAACCGACCAGACTCACCAAACCAAACCAATATTCATCCACTTCACTTATTACTCCGACTCTTTCGAATTATCTATCCACCAAACGAACACACACAGAGAAATACAAAATCCATCTCTATACATACACACATGTACATATATAAGCACAAGTAATAAACTATCCTCTAAAATGTCCCTATCTGTACATACATTCTGTATTCGTAGTAAATACAAAAGTTGTAATGTAAATGAACCTTCTTCCGTCTTAGCATTGATTTGTCTTAAACTTAAAGTCTTACTTGTCTTACTCTGTGACTCCCACAAATATAAAGTACAGAAAGTACAGATGTCCCATCTATTTTCTATTCCATTTGCTAATACTTTAGATTTTTCATTTTCTAGATTAGCTATGTATGTACGTACATCATCCGGGTAACCATTTTCCATTCCATGTTGCATAGCACGTATAGGCATTAGAAAAAACATGATATTAATCTGTATTACTGCTTCACATCTTTTTACATGAATTATTATATGCATTACACTTATATTATCTGTAATATAGTTTGCTTAAGCATTTTTGAGTATAATATGACGTGATAATGGGATATCTTACGCTACAATTAAATAAATGAACTATTCTCGCAGACAATTGCATTGAGATAATTCATTTTCTGAAAGCATATGAAGAAAAGAGCAAAAACACTCGTATAGAAAATTAGTAGGGTGACTTTCTTCTTTCTTGTGACAAATGGAGAGTTTAGCATTTAGTACATTATATGTTACTCTTCATCCTTTTGCTTTGTCTCTTGTCATATTCTTCCTATTGCTATGCTCAAGGCAAAATGACTCTAATTTATCACACTATTTAATTGGCTTTCAATCCGTAGTTGAGTTAAGAGATTCTTCTTCGTGTATTTGTACATAGTAAATGGTGCTTGGTTTGTGAGCTTGGATTTTGGATGCACTAACATTAAAAAAAGTCATCTAGAAGTGAGTGAGTACAAGAAAACAAGGAATTATTATTACATACCTCTTTTCTGCATGAATGAGAACAGCTCGTCGAGGAACTCTTTCCGTTTTATATCGCTGCTCAGCTCGTACAACTGCAAAAAAGCAAAACAAGGTCTAAAGTTAGAATTCTTCATATGTTCACCATACATAAAGAAAAGGCAACAGAAATCCGCTGTTGAGATCAACATGGTTCAACCTTACACATAAATACATTTATACTATTAACTAAGGAACAGAAGAGACAAGCAACATCCTATCTGTAATTTCAAATATCGCATCGCATTGCATTACAAACCTTCACAAAATAAGGTATGCAATTGTAAATTGGATTTAAATTCATAGAATTCATTTAACAATATGAAATTCTTAGATTTGCTTATTGTACTCAACTATTTTTCATAATAAAGAAACCTACGTTAAGTATTTTTATGTATGTACCTCTACTTATGGTACAGTAGAGTGTAAATGTAATGTAGTTAAATTATTCTTTATGTAATTCAAGCATTTTCATTACTTATCGCCACCCGAGTACCTAGCTAAGTATATTCCGCCCTGAGAATGAGGAATAGTAATTTATTACACAATCTATCACTATCAACTTGTTAATTTGATTCAAATTAAAGCTCCCATCTTAAAATTATAGTAATTATTTTGTTGCTGGGAGCAAAGGAGGTTGTGTTGTTGGTTGATGCTCATCCATTCAAAGCAAACCTAGGGTTGAGCCAAAAATGATAATCAACGCTAACAGACCGGTTTCATATCATCGAAAAAGGACAGAGAGCCAAGGGAAAGGAAAGCCAACTCTTATATACATACACAGCTTAGCTACTATGCTAACATAATCAAATGCATAATCTAATCGCCAGATTTAAGCAGGAGCTGTTTAAATTACACGGATAATTACAAAGCGCGCTACTCATTTACATACAGTACACAAACACTCAACAGCCATCCCAAGCCAAGTCAAGCCAGCAAACAAACGTCTGCAAATACCTAAAGGACGAGCTAACTTATAGCTGAACACACTTCTCCCCTTTTTAATAATACATTTATTCTTATTTTTACTTTGTATATCTACTTCTTATATTACATTATTAAGGAGCGTACTAACTTTCTTCATTACATGATGATTATGATGATATTATAAATGCAACACAATTATTCATACATACTTTATATAGAAATGATTACTTCCTTTCCTTAGCTACTAAATATTTCATTTTTAACACAACCCTGGCCTGTCTCCTATCTTTGGCTTAGGCCGTACTTCCTTTTTATAAAGCCAGATCCTCATACACCTAATTGTATAAAAATAATGTGTATTTGATTACAATAGGATTTCATTACGTAAGAACCACATTCATTTCTACAGGATAAAATATTACAGTACACCACATGTATGTACATTTCACATCTATCTAACATCAAATCGCCACACTCTGTTATAAAGACAGACAAAGAGAGCCCTAATGTTTAATGTGTACTAATACTAATACCAAATGTAAATTGTCGTAATAAGAAGGAGTCTTGACAAGAGGACGATGTTAATGCTAATGTTAGGCAACGTAATGTGAATGTACCTACTACCTACATAACATAACATAAGTAAGGAGATTGGATAAATGGGATGCCCTGACATCGATCACACGCTTGATAATTTTTTGTCTCCTCCCATTCGAAACGCTAACTGCCAAGCAAAGCCACACTACAGACTAACTATGTTATGGACAAGTCTCTCATTATTCCAAGACAGAGTTCTTTTCTTTATCTTTATCTGTATAAGTACATAATACAAGTGCCCAATGTAATAATCTAATGTAATAGTTAGATAAATTCAACTATCCAACACTTTTACACGCATCTTCACTCTGATATGAAAAAGAGGCTCATTAATCCCTCTGGAGTGGATTGGATTGGACTAAGACAAGACAGTGTGCCCAGCTTGTACATAATGTAATGTAGTACATTACACTTACACTACACGAAACGATTTGTTTTATGATGTAATGTAAGTATCTGTGTTAGATATGTGTACCTTGACTACTCGGTTACTTATTTAAAAGAATAAAGCCCCTGCCTGCCTATTAATTCTATTTCTCGTGTAATGCGATGGCAAATGAGAAAAAATATTATTTCAAACTTTGAAACTATTGCATGACATTTATTTAGCTTGAAGCTGCTGCTATATTGTGTATGTACTATGAAGTATACTAGAAAAGAGTATAAAGAGAGAAACGGGAGAGCCTTTCTCTCACTCTGACACGAAATTTACCTCAGCATACAATAAATCGAGCCAGTTATAAATTATACGGATATATTACATTATGTTAGTGTTGGTGAACAACAAAACAGATTATGTATTACACTGTGGCTGGAGAAGATTGCGTGCGGGGAAAAGATTCGTTAGTTAACTGTTGCATTCATATGATTAGATATATTATGTATGTATTCAGTATTCGAAAAGAATTGCATAGAGATTGGGATATGATAAAAGGATACATAAGATAGCATTTTAGAGGCTTACTTTACTTTAGTTACTACTTACATTACGATTAGCTTATTATGTTAGCACTAGCACGGCAGATTATCAGAAACTCTCTTATGAAGTATATGTAGGGTTCGTAGTCTGATCTATGATGGTGAATTAGGGGAAAAAACACAAGTTCTCTTGTGTTAATTTGAGAAATGTCAGCGCGGAGCAAAAAACTCCCAACGGAGATTAATGACTGATAAATTATCAAAAAATATCACTTTTTACTCGATTGTCCATACACGTAATAATAATTAGATTTATAGTTTATATATGCATAGAAAATGCTAATGCACTTTTAATACAGACCTGTTTTGTTTCTACATTCTCCTTTATTTCCAATTCCAATCTTACCTGCCTTCTTGCCTGTCTTTGTCTACCATGTTTATACTGAATCATATCATAATATCATACATACTACCTCAGACAGATATTATTATTATTATTACTTATTATTATATTTATAAGTAATACAATTATGTTTATGTAGACACTTAATCTTTATCTTTAATCTCTACCTTCATTTCTTCTATAGATGTGTTGTGTTGTCGATTAACAGATTGCATTACATTACCTACATCCACATTCATATTCAACATCCTGAATCTTTATCCTATAGTATATCTATTGGTATCTATAATAATTCTACCTTGGCTAAACCAAAATTATAATGATCATGCAAGAGGTAGACACACAAAACACACAAATGGGATTCACTGCCAAAGTAAAGTAACGCCAACGTTATCTATTTAACTATTAAACATGCTTACATGTAACTCACTTAACTTGTCTCTCTATATATGTAGTAAGCGTCTTATTTATGTATTGCACCTTACTCGTTCTGATAAGCTAAAATAGTTTTAATCCAAATACGATTCGACAGATTGTAATTCAAAATTCAAAATTCAAAGCTATTAAGTATTAACTAGACATTGTTTTCGATTTATTGTACAATTATTATGATTCCAAGATGCAGAGAGCTAATCATTTATTTATTTTATATGTAAATGGTCTGCACACAAGAACATTATAATTTTTCGATGCATACATAAGCAATGTAATAGATAATCAGGTATGAACAATAAAAATCAGCTTTGCGCTATTATAAAAGTTATCTCCATATATTTATTACATCAAGTTATGTGTGGGCAGTACAGTGCAAGTGTAAGAATGTAATGTTTCTAAGACAAAGGCTGTTATGTACAACTATAAGTTACAATTTACCATAAATATCTCCTCAGCTTTAGGTACCTGTGTAGTGTGTATGTTAGTTATGTTATGTATGACTCGTCTAATGAGATTGTCATATAAAATTATTACAGCTCAAGGCATTATCACGTATGTATGAGCATTTAAGTGAGAAAAGCTATCGTGTGTACGTATGTGTTTGTGTTTGTAGTAAGTAAATGGCCCAAGTGGGTACTTTACTTTGCTTTTGCTTACTATTATGTCTTTACAGTTGTTTCGATTAGAGAAAACCAGATAGCTTAATGCACAACATTATAAGCAATGAATGCATACAAACAATTTAAAGCTGCGGAAGGAAAAATTCGAATCAAACAAACGACCAAGAACATAAAATAGTTAATCGGCTCGTGAGCATATCTGTCCATATCCGTTAATGTGTTGTTGTGTTACGTTATGTAGTTGCTTTTTGTATTGTAAAACAGGACAGGGCAGAGAATCACTATAAATGAGTAATGTGTGAGTTTACTCGTTGCATTTCATACGCATTATGTTAGTTAGTGTGCTATACTAAATACTAATCTATTCAAGTTGAAAAGATTCATAAACTAAGAAAGGATGGATCCACCCCATCATTATTAACAAGTACTTCTAATTAATCAAAATCCCAATTATAATAATCGAATGCTTTTTGTGCGGCTGTTTGAGTTTCCTTGCTTTAAGTTGTGCTACACGTTGCACCTGCCTGCGGTAACTCGACACGTCCAAAGGAGGATGGCCTTCTAATTTTTCAGTATCAAACGCATTCATTTACGAATGCCAATCTTGTTTAATTTACTTTTTTCCTCCTCTCCCTATACACATAAGCAAATGCTCATAATTACTTACGTTAGTTGTCGGTCGTTATTAATGCGATTGAATTTTTTGGAATTTTTATTTCGAAAAGACTTAATCTACATACGTAGTTAACTAAGCTAATTCATTTTCCCATGAGAATATTTTGTTATCTAATACAATGGAGAGCCACAACCCAAATAATTACTTTAGAAGAAATAAATGCAAAATAAATAAAAAAAACTACCTATAAAATATTATCGTGATTAAATCCTGTAGAAGCTGTAATGTAAGTAGTAAGTATTAAGTACATAGAAAAATAAAAAGCGTTTCCTTAAAACAACATGACTTGTCTTGTAATCTTTAAGAGCAAGTCTTGTATTTGTAGTAATATGTAATAAAAGTTGGTAGTCGGATAAAAGAAGGTTGCTTGTGGCTTTGCATTGCTTTTGCTTATAAAATAGTTGCGGGCAGGCGTATCAATTTATTGATTCGATGATAGGAACAACATTCCACTGATATTTCAGAAGCTGTTTCCACGGCGTAGTCCGCCTCTTGCGTTAACATCACGCCCATTCATCCAGCCTGACTGGCCTACCTGTATTCTATTGTATTTTAAGAGTTTTCTACCCACAACTGCTACCAAACCACATTATATAATAATTTAATATAACATATGGATAGAATCAGACACAAACACCACACACGTACACATTTAATACATTACTTACCATAACTATAGCTGTATAGCCATAACCATAATAATAAGTAAATTATTCTTTATACACAACATAACATAACTATTATGTATTCTGCATTGCATTGCCCTCTGAAAATTATCTATTGGATAAAGATCGTTCATTAAATAATTTACTGATAAAGAATTCATGCAAGAGCATAACATAAGCCAAGCTGCCTGGCCTGGCATGCCAAGAAGCACTACATTAATAAAACACGTAGAATAATATAATAAAGTCAGTCTGCCAAATGAATGAAGCTGGTACAACGAATCTGGTAAATCCCAATTAACTTTTTTGCCCAGCCTATTCCACCAACTATGAATATTATTTCATTTCAAAGGGAAGGAACGTTGATACGAATATCTGTATATCTAGAATTACTTCTACTGGAATGGATATTAGCATTAGCGTCATATGAATATTATAGAACTTGACCGTGGATGTGGATAGGATAAGAATTATAGTCTATTATACAATTATTTAGCATTTTATGTATACGATAAGTCGCACGGAAATAAAGGTGTGCGTGGAATTAATAAGCAAATTATTCACAGGTGTCAAGCACCTTGTTATTCTTCAGAAGGGGGCGAACAAAAAATACAAAGGGGAGGCAAGTGATTTCTTTCTCCATGCACAACAGCTAAAGCTACACTGACTCAACACAAACACAACTATTACACATAACACATACGTACAAACTTGGCTTAACAGCTTACTGCTTACATAAAATGCTTTCTATATTCTATATCTCCCTGTTTATTTAACAACTAAGTATAAGGATGCCTAAGCATATAAGTAAGTACCTTAATTTAACTAATGTGTAGCAAAGAAACAGAAATTGACTAATAGCTAACGATGATAAGGCTTCGGCTGTAATATTTAATAATACCTGGTATGGTATTAGTATTAGTATGCTTGTGTTTTACTTTATATAATTATTACAAGGTATATAATACAGAACAGTATCTGAAATGTATGTACATACTTAGCACACACATTAGGACACGTAGGTATATGTATAGATACATCACATCAAGATTAACAGGAGAGAAATAGAAAGAGGAGATTTTAGATGAATAGATTTCACGAAGGGTGGATATCTCATCCCATCAGTCTTTGTCACTTTGAATAAACTACATTTATCTTGGACAATATTAAATCATACGTCAAGCAGTTCTTTCCTTTCATTAAAGACTGAATTGGAGTGGACCAGACCAGGTTACACTCACTCACTATCTGCTATCTACGTAAGCAATATTTTAACTTAACCCTTTCCCTAATGGCTATCATCACAAACTTATTACACTCCTTGATGAGTACACAAAAGAATGGCCAGCCTATACTTCCGGTCACATTCACTATTCACATCACAGCCTTATTAAATATTACTGAAACTGATGTGATGTGATGTATGTGAGCGATTAGTCTCTATGTACCGAGTGTGTATTGTATCTGTACTATGTGAATGAGTGAGATTGAAAAAGTCAACACTATAAACTTCATACTTTTGACAACTCCTCTAGATATCATATCCTATCCTATGTAATATGTAATGTATGAATATTAAATATTGTAATTGTAAATCCTAATGTATCTGTAATATTTACATAGAGGTACAGTTTTAGTGTGGCTTTATACGCGTATACATACAGATACTATGTGGGAAGAAATATTAATGACAACTGGGCGCCAACATATTATTCTTCTATGTAATCTAACTAATTGTAAACATTCCTTACTAAATAACTGTCTTCTACCTCATTCCTTCGGTTATGGAATCCCAACCGACAGGTACATATCTATTCATACATGAGTATACACAAAGAATGTACAAATTCAGAATTATATTATATTGTACGAGTAGTAACACAGAACAAATAAAAATGTGAACAATATTACAATGCATACATCAGGTAGATCATGTTTAATGATTCCTCAACTGAAAGAACAGAACAGTAATCATTCAAGATGTCTATATTTTAAACATACATTAACAGTCTCATGGCAATGTACTCATCTAATGTAATGTGAGCAGTGAGCAGAGCAAACATTCAAAAAATAATTTGACTTACAATTAATGTGAATTAGCATTGCGTTCATTCAGATACAATAAGCTTCCTATACTTGTTTATAAGATAAAGAAGATTCTTTCTACTAATATGCGTATTAACACGTTAAGCTTGTATATAGTCAATAGTAAATGAAGCATACATAAAGAGTTGGTTAAACTAAACTTAAACTGAAAAGATCCGGGCTTGTAATAAATACATGATATTATAATGAAGACTAACTAATGGATGAGATATAAAATGACGTTGAATAATGTAATGTAAGTGAGGAATAACTTTTAGACAGTACAGAGATGTGCCTGGTCTGGTTCTGGTTTGTTAAACTACTTACATACTGTATACAGATTCATATTATATAACAATACACTTATCATTCGGTATTCTTTATGATGATATGACATCCATCCATAAATAAATAGTTGTACTTGTAGTTGTACTGTACCTCTTATATTCTGTGTATGTATTTAGATACGATATGGCAGTAGGGAAGGCAAAGGTTTAATTTATCCTTTAAGTATGTACAACTTCACCCTTATCCATTTATCCATCCCCTACATAAGATGATAGCCATATTATACATGTGTAATAATAATAATCATAATATAATAAATATATTACACGAGAAGAGCGAGATGAGATGAAAGGAGTCTCATAAAACGTATGGACAATGTATCAAGGCTAACAAGACTATAATGAGAATATCATATCAATAAATTCCAGAGAAACCATTCAAAATAATGTTCGCCAATAAAAATCTCCCCACTTCTCTCAACTCAACTCAACTCGAGTCACAATCACTCAGCTCCGGAGTCTATCTCGTGTAATGTAATCTAATGCAAGTGAGACCCACGGCCCAATCCACAGATTCTACCAAACCAATCCCATTAGCATTAACCATCAAATCAACATGGATGACCTGAACTTAAAACCAAAACAGCTATCCAATCCAATCTTCATCCAACCATCATATCACATAACACACAATCTAATTGTATATATACTAAATACACTACTTACATGTAGACGATAGTAGAAAGGTATAGGATGTAGGATGATGTGATATAAATAAAAAATACCAAAGTTAACCACAACTAATCGTAACTGCCTATTTTCCCTCTAGACATTCCTAAACAACAAGTTGCTATGCTTCGCTTACCAATTGGACTTCCCAACTAACAGTCAATGTCAATAATGTGAAACATAAGGAGGATGCTCTGTTATTACATAACAACTACACAAAGATACTTATATACGTAATACACACATAATACAATAGTTGCATTGAGAACGAACCCTACCCTATCCCACCTTTCATTTCATTATTACTGTCTCTATAACACAGAGTCTGTATACGATATACAAAAAATGAATCTTTTACTAATAAAATGTCCCTGTCATGTCAGAAATATTTTTGTTGATAGTTTCCCTGTGACACTAATGATAACATAGGAGAGCTACCCCTTTTCCATAAATTCTAATCGTCTATAATTTTTAAATATTCTTCCTAAAGTTAAAGGCACGCCCTACTTTTAACATTTAACGATTTAACTATTATGTATTGCACTAAAATCTTGTTTGCTGCAAACTGCAAATCGATTTCTTTCTTTCTAAAGGATTGTTAATGGCAGACAGTAATAATAAAAATAATATCAAAGAAGAGATGGAAAAGGCTCCGATCTGAAATTCCTTCCGATGAATTTTCCACAATTACCATATTAGTCTATGCAATAATACAATCTCATTATCATTATTACCAAACCAAATCCAAACCACTGCTCTTTATCTGTCAACATTGAAAACGTTAGCAGTAAACATCAGTAAATATCACTAAAATTGAAGTTTTTGCTTTTGCTCTGTCGATGTCTATGTCTACATACCTAATCACCATAATAAGGTTACTTTATTTACTACTACTGACTACACATCTGACCAAACTGAAAAATAAATATTTTCTTATAGTATTTATATTACATAAACGAAACAGAGAACATTTCTTTCTTAAATATACATACACACATACATACGTGACAGCCAGACAGTACAGGAGTGAGTATTTAATAAGATGTGCTATGGTGTGGTCATCATTTGCTAAGTATATCTGTATAAGTAAGTAAAGTAAAGCTAAATACCATCTTCCCGAGCAGGTAGAGTTTACCTTGTCCAAAAACTAGTATTTTCCTGAAGAAATAACGTAATTTTATTTTAGTTGATGGTATATGTTACGAGTGTGAGGATACAATAATAATAATGTACTACTCACTGATCTCCACCTGCCCCGCTTACTTTTATTCTCTGTGTAGCTTTTGTCTGGCATCTTCTCTACATTCTACAGTGACTATAAGCAGGTAAGCTTGTTCTATGTACTTCTTTCTTTTATTCCGTCAACCAAACACATATACTTAATAGTTGGCTAACTACTTACATGCACGAGAATGCCTGTTATACCTATATAAGCGTTTATATATATTTTAACTACGACTATAACTATTAGTGTAATGCTGGAGAACGTTCCTCTGGGTTCTACTTTAGCTTGAGTGATAGTGATGCCTTATTACCTTAGATTTTCAATAAAGTGAGAGCACAGACCATATTGGTAAGGAGCCAAAGCCAAGTCAAGGAATGAGAAAAGTGCAGAACACATAAGGCAAACATGTGTGTACTGTATTTATCTTGGGTTTTGTTCTACTGTCGAGCATTATAGTTATGTGTGTACCTGCCTGCAATTCTAAATGTAATAGACTCTTATAATCTGTGTAATAATGTGTTCTAACATAGCATAAGCCCACATATATATTCTAATGTAAAGTAATGTAGCCATGTGAATGTCAAAAAACAATGCTCGTAAAAAAGGGCTAGACAAAATCAAATAAAGTTTTGAGCCGTTATAAAAATCCTTTATGAGTTCTCATTACAATCAGTTTCTTCTCTTTGACTCACTCTTTAAGAGGAGAAGACCAGAGCATCTCTAATTCTTTGCAAACTAAATACATACAATACATATACATTTATAAGTATAAGTTACACAAAGAATCAACAACGGTACAGAAAACATTCAAAGACAAATCATAAGTACTTCTTAGTTAGTTTCACTCTTTTGAATAACATTCACTTAAATATTTACATCAACTTTAATATCCCTTTAACAGCAGGCTAAAGCTATAATACTACAAACTTTTACATTTAACTACCTACATACTTAATAAGTATTACGTAGGTATTACACAAAAAATTTAACTCTTTTCTGTGTACAGCCACAACTATTAATAAATCTGAGCAAGTAACAACTACAAAGTCAGTCTTAGTTTTATTATGGCAAAAACCATGAAAGTATGTTAATTTATTGTTGTAATTGCAAAAGCGATATGAATTCTTAAGCTTATTTTCTATACTATAAAAATTATACAACAAAGAAAGAAATCCTTTTTGTGCTACATAAGTGTATCATAAGTTGTAATGTAGGTACCTATGTATCTAAATATAAAAATGCACAATCATTCACCGCCTTTCCCTGTAAAAAGTAAAACGTAGTCATCAGCAGAAAAATTGACATTTAGTCGTATGACTAACCTTATCACTGTCACGGTCATATACATACATGAGCAGACATACTGGAGAATAATAAAATAATCATAATCATAATCATATCGATGAATTAACAAATCATGCACGCAGAAAACATTTTATATTGTTATAAATTTCTTATCAATGTAAATAGTAGGAATTAAATATCACTGTTAACTGTATCACATTGTATTCTTTGTAATGTAATTCCTTCTGAGTCAATGACGCATGAATTTCTTACTCTATCTTATTATTTATTATTATTAGAATTTATAAACACATAGTAAGTATTTTCTAGTCTGGCCTGGTGTTTTGGATTATATTATCCTGAATACTATTCATTGACACATTGTATTGTCTTCTTCTCGTCTGTCCTTATAAATATGAAGAAAAATACTAAATGATAACATCTACTACTTGTGTACAAGTAAGTACACATTATATCTGTACGATATTAAATATAGTACTACTTAATGCGCATCCAAATAAGTTTATTACTCAACTTTGCCCCGTTTGACACTACATTTACATAAATAACCATAATAAATAAATATTATTACCTGCTGAGATAAACGTACGTTGGCTTCAGCTTCAGCTTAACTTTCAGTCAATTCAATTGTATTCATGCTCATAGTTTGTCTACTCTATTATACTGAAATGAAAGAAAGTAGGGCACAGACGAAAGATCTCTAAATATTGATATAAGTACGCAATAATTCTCAATTCTGTCAATAATAAATAATTCATAATTCATTCATCTCATCACACAACAGTTCTCGCCTCGTCAGTAATTGTCCAATTCAATAGCGTCTAAAGTCTGACTTCAGTTCAGAACTGATAGCAAAGTATCACAAGGACATTATTATATTACGCTTAAATTGATTTTGGAAAATTATCACCATATCACGATTAGCATAAATATTTCATATAACTTCTTATGTACCATTCAATACAATATCGTATCATGACATTTTACTTCACGTGTTCTGCCATATGATATATTTATTTATTTTAAAATCAAACCAAAGCCAAGCCACGCTGAATGTGTATAATAATGTACACAGAAATTAGTTCCTATGAAGTATGTAGTTGTTTAGTTTACAAATCTGAAAGCAACCTTGAATTAAAAACGCTAAGTATGAATTAATTTACATTATAAGCTATTTACGTAAGCTAATTTACTAATATAAGCAAAAAATATGCTTAGCTAATTTAACTAGTTCATAATATATTAATGCAATAATGTCTAATCACCTTTATATCTGTATTCAAACTATAATAAAATAAGTTAAGTTGTACATAAGTTGTTGACATGATCTTGTTGGCAGTGAACAGTGAAGTCAGTGAGCTTCTTTTTATTGTGAGCAGGCTGACGAACAAAGGATGGTGGAAGAAAGTTGGATTTTCAAGGAAAATGCCGTAGATTACTAACAAGAGAGCTAACTACTAAAGTCAAAAGTCAAGCTACTACAGATTCTTACACTATATGTATGTATTATAGCTAAACAGTAAACAGGATAACTTGGCTACATATCTAAAGCTAATCTGAAATTGGAGGTGGTAAGGTAATCCATATTAGTCGCTTAGACTCACGTAGGTTCGTAGGTTCGTAGGTTCGTAGGTAAATCATTTACATTCAAGTTCACACAACAACTGTTTGCAGCATGAGATTTGATTTGTAAGGCTGTATTACTTAGTAAAGAGGCTAAATAGATAGAAGAGAGCATTAAATAAATATTAGCATTTTACCATTGTCGAAGACAGACATACAGACAGAACAGACAGAGTTACGAGACCAATCAATTAATGTGCCATGCATTAATTTTCCTATCCATTCATTCGTCTCATAAAAATAAATGAGAAAGGTTGTTTAGAAATGTAATGAATGTCGAGAGGATGGCCATTGCCTTTTAATTTTTAATAATTTCTAATTTTCTTTCTATCGGTATCTTATCTGCTACACAAAACATTTTTATATTGTTTTCTTCATGAATGTTCTATACGTACGAGCAATACCAATAGTTATTAGAGTCAAAGTCATTGCAAGTTAAAATACATAATAAATAGTATTTATTAGGTAGTAAGCAAGAATACTTGTATTTAGTAGAGGTATAGATATAGAGTGGGATGCCTGAACTGAAAATGGAGTGAAAGAGTGGAGGCTTATTGTTAGTTAACTAATCGTATAGCAAAAGCAAAGGCTAAGACACGGCAAATCGTGATTAGAGCATGAAAAAAGGTTAATTTGTTTTATATTGAGCCAGGAGAGCCATTGTAATTGATTGCTCATTTCTCCCTTTGTTTAAGAATAAATTATTACTATAGGAAAGAACAGAGGATCTAACTTCTAAAAGTTAAAGTTAAGGTTACGATGTTGTTACGACCCTTTGTAGGCAAAGGCAACAGTCTACTAACTACTAAGAATACTCCTATGTTTATATGTAAAGAAAAGGTATAGACAGTTCGACATAACTGAAATGAAGGTAAAAGTAAAAAAGGAATTCAACTGAAGTGAAGAAGTGGGCCCACATTTCCATTTCATCTCGTCGTATTCCCTTCTAATGTAACCATTAAATGGTTCAGATATAATAATGTAATGTAACGTTCCTTAAAGTAAGTACAAACAGAAGAAACTGAAATCTACTCAACTCGGCTCACTCAGTTCGGTTAGTTGAATGTTGAATGTTGAAGTTGAAGAGAGAAAAAGGTTCGAGAGGGGCGTGGATTTTCAATCTTTTATTTGCGACGAAATTTATGACTCGGGCGCTAATATCTTTTTCTTTCCCTCTACAAATTCCTTCTTAAGCTTTTGGATCTCTTTGAAAATGATCGCCTTTCCTTTAAGTTATATTTCACTTACTACATGTTACATCTAATAAATACTTATTTACTACAACCACTACTAACATATTTGTACATACATAACTATTTATGTAGCTCTATTCTACATGTAATGACTTACATAACATTTATAACAAGCAAAACACTTAAACACCGATAGTCAGAGAGAAACTGAAACAGAACACCACGAAATATAAATGCCTTTTTATTTATTAGATTTCTGTAGAAGCCATTTTTATACTAAAACGCATTTATGGCTCGTTCTCGTTGTAACATATTTCCAGAAATATTAAGTACAAAACGGGAATTTTCTAATAAGTAATTCCAAGTATGTCCCTAAGTCCCTATATAGAACCACATTGCCTGAAATATATTAATGACTTTGTTCAGAACTGGATTTAACTAATCTCATGTGATTCTACTTAATTGCTAGTCAATTGCTACTGTTATACCTCCAATTAATAGACAAACAATTATCTCTCAGCGTCAGCAAAAGCAATTCGCATAGTTAAGCATAAAATTTACTATATATTTTTGTGTAGTACACATCTTGAAGTGAGAGTTGTGTTGTATTCCTTAAAGCTAGTTTAAAAACAGAAGGCTTTTAGGGGAGGCTCATTTATAAACCCTCCTTCCTTACACTAACTCGTTAATTATGAGCTAACCTAAATACAAATACAAATACAAAATAATAATAGAGAACAATCCATCCAAATAGGCAATGTACTATAAAGGAAACTGACAATACAATAATAACACCTATTATCCATCTATATAATAAAATCTAGTTGCATGAACCAGCAGCACAACTATTTATCTATTATTTACTTTATGACAAACATATAGATAATAGTAGAGAAGAGAAGAGAAGCTACATACGTCAAACAAATACAATAACGTAATTTACGATTTAAGTAGAAACCGGATAGGTAGTAATTATAAAACTGCAAAGACGTAATCACTGGCTAAAATGGCGTAGTAATTAAAATGTGGCTGATTAAGGATAATAAGAATGCCTAATCCATTAATTAAAGATGTAGGTGTCATAAAAATTCATTGCAGTGATAACTCAAACAAAGCATCAACTATAATATTACAAACAACAATACAAAGTACATGTGTACATACAATAAATACAATAAATAGGATAATACAATTATGAGTATGGGCAGTCCAGTGGGGAGAGTATAAAGAAAGGTAGTCATTTAGAATGAGACGCAATAAAAATCCATAAAACGTATACTAAATAATGTAATTCTGGTCTGTGTTAAGTATGTTGCAATCTAAATAGTAAATAACTTTTACATAGGCTTATATATGTACACTGTACAGATGTAGATACGTTGAAATCATTACAATTCTAATCACCAAAGACCCGTAAACAAAAATCCGGATAATAACTGGACAACAAAACGAGTGGAGAGGGGGGCACGCCAGATTGTAGCACAAGCTACAGCTCAAGTTCAACATTATATTGTCAGACAATAGAAAAGAATAGAGCCAAACAAACTAACCAGCTACAAATACATTACACTGCCCATAAGAATGAGTTATTAGTCCTTAGTCATAATAATGCGAGGCGAGAGCCAAGCCGAACATCTTGCACTCTCTACCTACTACCTACCTAAACAAAGCACACATACCTATAAGCATATAAGTTACATACAAATATAACTAAACCTACTTACTTTTCAATATAATGCTCAGAGATCTTTCAACCTAGCCTACGTAGGTATGTATCTCATTTATTCTACTCAATCGATGTGCTTTGTACTTATTCTATAACAAAACAAAGGCAAATGAACTTAAACATCATCTCTCAAAATTTACATAGTTAACTTATTATTGTTAGATAGCACAATGTGCATAGTGTACTGTAATGTACTTACTAAAGATACTAGTACAGTATTTAAGATAATACGGAGAATGTATGGATATTGGAAAGCCTAGTATTTTTCTTATGACATGAAATCACTACATAGGTATGCATGCATATGAATTACGTGGCATTATTGCATTAACAAAATATCTCTTATTTTAGCTACTACCTATGTACACACATAGTAGGTACACGTATCTATATACTAATCATTTTTGCTTATGACAAGTTTGTAAGGTACTTAATGAACAGAACACAATTTTTACCATCCCGAAAGTCAAACACAATGTACGAGAATGTTTCCAAATGCAAACACATCATTTATAGGTTCCTGCTAACAATATCTATATTCTATATCTACATAATATGTATCATGAATACATAACATAGGAGCACCAAACAAACTAACATCAACAGACAGACAACTTATATTTACAGCAAATCTTAACGTAACGGCAAAATAATTTTTCACATTAAAATTAATCATCAATTTAGATACAAAGCTAACGATAACTGCATTCTATTCACAACTAATCTATTCTATCCTTATTTTGGCTACAGTATCAGTATGGAATATTACAAATAAAATTTTCCACGTCACTGTAAAACAATAATAGATTAAAAAATCCTACATACAAATATTACATATAAAACAACTTTTCAATGCGCAACCCTTTTCTTTAGCCTACATAGAAGTATTTTACTAAAATTATGACTATACAGTAGACAGAGATGTAAAATAAGAAGAAATGTACCTGTAGGTACTTGCACACATCTGTACCAAATAAAACAACATTTGTTAATAGCAGGTAAGTGGAGAACAACATTAAAAACGTCATGATAGCTGAATTATAATTCTTAAGGTGGCGGAGGAGAAGGAAAGAGATTTGAGAATCCCATTTCATCTCATCTTAATATTTACTTTAACTGAGAAGCTCCATTAACTATTTACTTACGTTACGTTACGTTCTACGTCTACTGTCTACCCTCTCAAAAATGGAGTTAGTAGTCCTTCAGTGAGCATTAAGCATCCTAATCCGCATATATTTATTCCATTTCCATTCGCCTATTTAAAAGCGTACGGAGTACCATAATAAATAAATGCTACAATGTAATGTTCTGCATTTATAATATTAGTACATAGGATAAAGCTCCAAAGTGAGATACGAGGAAAACATTAAAATCTAATGTGAATGTGAAGTACCTTTAATGTAGATTATATTATGATATTATTCCCTTCAGAGGGAGAAGAAGAAAGAAGGGAGGCAATTCTCAGCCAAAAGCTAAACAAGAGAAAACTTTAAGTAAACTAAAGCAACAGATATAAGATATACAAGACAGAGTCTTCCTCCTCCCCGCAGTTTCATTTCATATTCAACATCATTAAGTTGCACCAAGTCGGACACATTAAAACTAACGACACATCCCACCTCATATTATTATCATTATTATTGTTATTATTATTATTGTTAAGTAGCAACAGAGATATAAGCAATGCATAACCTCTTAAGATGTTTATATTTATACTGATTACTACCTACATACATACTCAATGCACCTACTAAAGTACATATAATATTATAATATTAATAAATTCTTCCTTTGCTTTGCTTCATGATCCACAACAAAAGTACACAACTTACACAAGTGAACTGAACTGAACACATCACAGTTTTAAATTTAAGTTCACTCTTTCAAGATGATTCTAGTATACGAGGCGAGGATGATAATAATAATGATATCTCTTCCTTTACTTCACTCTGAGTGAGTCAAGTTATAAATATTTCATGAAATGACCCTTAATTATCATCCTAGATACTATAAACTCTAATAATGCAGGGAATGAGTGCTACGTTATGTTAGTACCATTAAGTATTAAATTATATACATTTCCTTGCTTGGCCTGGCTTTGCTTACGTTCACCCCTATAATTCTTCTTACACCACACCAAATGAACTCAGCTCTCAGACTCAAACTCTCCAATGACATTTATAGTCATAATAGTACAATTATATATTCTTCTCAAGAAACTATCATCAATTAATGCAAATGTAGTCTAAATTTAAAACTGTAGTGTAGTGACTGTACAAGGAGTAAACTAATTTCATATTTCATACGTTTCTCTATTGTTTACGTGCATCAAAAGATAATGAAGTATAAGTATAAGGAACATAATTATGAGCATATATGTATATACTAACTACATTACAATAATGACAAGACATCACAAGCAAAGTAATTTAAATTCATGTATCCAATACCTACTTATTACAAATTCCGTCAGCCATGTCTTGTCATGCATGCTATGTATCATCCTTTCCTATAGTACTTATACTTACTTACGTGTGTAGTGTGTAGGTAATTACTTATAGTAAGAATTTATTCTACTATGTACTACTACTTATGTACGATTAGTTCTTATTAGACAGGTGTGTCATAAAAATATTATAATTATAATAGCAATTAGTCATTATGCCATATTATGTATAATAAATATAACCGTATCATTAAAATAGCTACATAACTATATTTAATGCTTTTATGCCTACGTACGTTATGTACGATGTTGTTAATCTAGTCTACAAGTTAATTATCCCCATTTCCACTCTTCCATGGAAAATAACCGAGGAATTAGTCATAGAATGATTAACACCTTAATACTATTCTTTATAGGAAACACGTTCTCATTTCTTTTCTTATACACGTACACAATAACACAATGTTAGATAATTAATTTTTATATTGTATCAACAGAGATATAATATAAAGAAAATAGAAAAACAATTTTTACATTATGTAGATTAGATATGTTTATAAACTCGTCATTTCAGTAGGTACTTTAATAATCAGCATAGAAAGCAAATTACTAAATATATTTATATGCTAAAAAGTAAAGATAATGCGTATTAGGTACAATGTAACAATGTTTTGTAGTTGTAATGTAATGTAAAGAAGAGATGACAAAGTTAGTATAGTATTTTGACACCTTTGACAGGAAGGAGCGAATATTTTGACAACTGCCGACTCAACGCCTAAGTAGAAGGTAAACTTGGAAATGGCTTCAAGTGCTTTAGCTAATAATGTCAGCAGAAGCAAAAGCAAGTGCCAAATTCAATGCTTCTATGTAATACATATAATGTATGCAATGGCTTTACCGTTCATGTTGTGTATAGATTAGGAGGCGAACTCTTAACGTCGTAACTGTTCACTTCAACCTCAATAGCAAAAAATGACAAAAAATAGGAAATGTTGTTAATACATTAACTTTTAGCAGCAAAATGCAGTCAAAACATTAGAAAAAGTTGAAAACATAAAGGGAAATGTTAATACGAGTTTTTAGGAGCAATTTAGCACCATTAGTTTTCACTAATTTACTAGATTAAGGGCGATTATGATTTATTTAATTGAGTCATTCGCAATCTAGGGAAATGATGTTAGAATTGAGATACCTTACCTAGCAGAAGAGTTCAATCTACAATGCAATGTTTGCTTTAAATATAATTAAAAATTAGTTTTTTAATTAAAATCAGGAATCTGTATTATGCATTTAATTTTCAATATTTTATTATAAACAGAAATTGAATTGTGTCCCAAGTTCCTATGATGTCAGCCAAAGTAAATGTACCAATGTATCTATAGTGTGATTATTGATTATAGTGAGAAAAGGGTGAACGAGTCAATATATAGCAGATTGTGTGCATTAAGCAAGAAGCCATATATTGATGACAAATACACGCTTGTTTGTAGATGGTAAAATAAACGAAACCTTAGAAAAAGGAATAAGATCCAAATGCGTATAATATGATATGATATCACATTTAATCTTATTCCCAGATAGTAGCATTAGCATCAAAAATAATATCTGAACTGACACTGACGGTTCGATATTTACCTTTGCACGTCTTCTTTTCATAACTTTCCTAACTAAACCCTTTATTTAGTAGAATTTATGTATTTAATGGGGAAAAAGTCTGTCGCAAGTATCGTTGTCACATACATTAATGTAATGTAATCTAATAAGTACGTTTTATGTACCTAAGCATACAAAATACGAATATACACCTTAGTACATACATAATACTAATAAGAGTTTAATATTTTCATGAGTATGTATCTGTAATACAATATTTATAGTGTCATTTGGTTTCTGTCTGTTTCTCGTTGTCTTTTATATACATAAACGGATATTGAACGAGCGGCTTCTCCTGTGTTGTGTTCTCTACATCTACAATCTACAGTGATATTTCTTGTCGTCTCAAGTTTATCATCACATCACATCACATCATGCAATGTTTAATGGGGAATGCAAATATTTTGATATAGGTTATTGATTTCCGACGAATCCTGTTTGAACTTCAGAGATTTCCTTTCTCGTCTATTTGCGCTCACACGAACTGAACTCAACTATAATAACTATCAACCTCACAAGCAAACATGACATGGATCTGCTATATTATTATTACATTATACACATCATCACAACTCATCCTCAAACCAAAAGTCAAGAAACCTTTTTATCCTAACTAAAGATATTACACACTGTAGAAGAATAATGTTAGTATATTCAATTACAAAAAATATGAGGAGAGGACATAAAAAGGATGGATGTATGGATGTATTAAACAAATGTACTCATTTCGGGACGGGGAAAGACCATCCTATTACCGATGAGATGATCTTTTAATGGAAGGATATATCACTGTCATATCATCATCATCGCATCACCCAATACTCTCCGCTCCCTTTCCTATCCAAAATCCAAATCAAACACTTTTTCATCTTCTACTACAATTGTCTTACGTCTTTCAAAGGTATTTCTACACCACAAAATGCTCAACAGCCAATTCTACCTCCAAAACCTATTTGTTCCGTTGCCTTTATGTTAAACAATCTTAATTCCCCAATATTATCTACGTACAGATTACAGATAGTTATCAACTTATCGTAAAAGCAAACTACATTGTATTCCAGCTTAATTTCTATCTTTACCGTAACTTTCTATTGTTGATTTGATTGTAACTGTATGTGTGAATTAACAGGACATAAAATTGTATAGGTGGAAAAAGAAGTTTATCAAATGAAGACTTTCAATTTTATGTTAGTTAGACAGGCAATATTCCTAGAACCCTTATAACAGTGGCTAAAAGTACCCATGCAACTTCTAGCATATGCTATCATCTATTTCGAGCACTATTTTCGTAACAGTAGCGATATACCTAAGGAAAGGACATGATACTAAATATATCGTAGTTAATTAAATATCCAGGATAGAATGGCCAGGCCAGGCCAGGACTGTGTAAATAGACACATCAACATCAAGATAATTAAGGGACACGGAGGAGATCGAGTTGCAAAGGAAGATTATTAGCCCAGATGCTGGCTGTCCTGTTCCTGTCCTGTCACTCGGATTTGGGTGAACTGAAATAGACCGACCAGTAGTACAGCCACGGCAAAGCACAGTCCATAAAAGCTCAATCAATTAAGTCGAATCGGGTCCTTTGAAATTCAAACTCGGGTCGAAGGAGAATAAAAGTGGAGTGAGGAAGAGCATATGTGTTTCTCTATTTAGTTCAGTTTGAGATGAGTCCTTGATTAGTTTAAGAGTGGAACTTTCAGACAGACCCAATTTGTTAGGAAAGAGATGAGGAAATCAAATCTTAATCAATTTGGAGCGAGTTGCCCATAAAATTCCACCCGGAATGACCCACACTGATGGCGAGAATCCCACGCTGGGCTCCGCTCCTGGCTCCTCTCAACTCTAACTAAATACATATACACCATACGTAGTACGAAAGTAACATCTCAATTCTCTATAGCATACACATACATATATATTATCAGTACATGTAAACTTATATAGTCTGAACTAAACCAAAATGAAACAACTCAACAACGGAACAACTCAACTGAACTGAACGAGAAAAGTAAACTAACCTGAAAGAACTTCTTCTAAATCTACTCATACACACAAGCGACAATTCTACACACAATATTTATATCAGCTACACAATAGGTATGTGCAATATACCTACATTTAAGTATATAACTACAATTCTGTTGATATTTAGATAGCACGCGTAAGGAATCATGCTGATTTTGTGTATGTATGCACACAGCTACAAATATTTAGTAGCTATTTACGTATGCCAACTGTAATCGATTTATGAAATTCTTTCTAATCTTTGTGTTTTTTAATACATAACTAATGAGTAACGTACTGAAGAGACATTTACCTGCATCACTATAGTACAATGTAAAATATTATTTTAATTATTATTATTAAATATGGACACTAAAGTTAAAAAACAATAATTTATTTTAAGAAAATATCATAGAAAATATTGCTTAGTTAGTTACATAAATTCCCAGAGCATTGCCTACCACCACCACCACATCAGACCACAATTTAATGTTCATGGCCCATCGCATTGTCTGCTGCGATTAGTTAGATTAGTTCTATAAAAGTTTAATCGTAGAGCCAGATTAGCCGAAATTCCCTCCCCTACAAATTGACCCTTCAAAATGAACATGAAACGAGTGAGTTAACGCTCCAAGCTGTTTTTCATTGCTTTATACAATACTATACTACATTGCACTGCATTACATATTATGTACATAGAGAACCACTCAATCTCAATCACTCGAAAAACATCCTATAACAACAATACATAATAAGTACTATGCCATTATGTGTGAACATTTCTTTAGCTGTACTTGTACTATAATAATAGGCAAATAGATAGAAAACACGTTAAAACAACATGCAACACTGGAGAGATAAAATGAAGCTGATTTTAAAGCTCAATTCTAATTTAATGCTTACTTACCTATTAAGTGCATTACATTACATTACATTATTAGGAACACGTGTATGTACGTATGTACTTTGTGTCTGTTCATAATATAATATGTAATATCTGTGGCTGGTTTGGTTTGGTTTGACTTGACTCTGCCTGATTAATCTTTCATGAATAGAATTGCAAACATTATCATGTTAACTCCCACCCCCTCAGCACACAACAGAAAAACACAGAGGGCCATTAAATAGAACCATCCATAATATTATCATATAAAATATAAACTCATATGAGTAATATAGTCATATAGTAGTTCCCCTTATATGAATTCATCGACATCCGACATCAGAACATCACATGCATCACATCATCATCATCAACATCATATTATCCGTGAAGTGAACCGTGATAATCTAATGAATTCCATTCCAATTCACTGTTTATGGACTCTTTAGCTCATGCCATGTAATGTCAGTACGCTAACTATATGCTTGTTAGCTATGTATGTGAAATGAAGAGATAAATACATATGACAGCTTAATAATTTACAATGCTAACAAAGTTAATGTATCAAAGCATCCTTTCGATTACCATTTACTGTGTACATTACATACAACATACGCTCGACATTAAAATTACATTCAAAAAGGTAATCAACTGAATCCGGCCGAATTAGAATTATCTTTTCTGATCATCCGCTTCATTTGCCAGACAAGTCGACACCATTAACATTTATTTAACATTGATATCCCGATTTCCTTTCTGATATCTATATAAACACTAACACTACTAACACTGCCTTTGTTTGTTTGGTAGATAAAATCATTATAGACACATTAAATCCCTATAGAGTCATATAATGTCATTCTTGTGTAATTTGTTCAATGTTATTACTATTGCTAAATTACACAGGTAAGTTAAGTAATAAGTAAATGATCCCCGTCATCGTAATAATAGTTAATGTTTTAAAATTTTAAAATCGTCAATATTAATATTCTAATTAGGCTTACAGCTTACGTCAGCAATGCAGGTAAGTTTATAATTATAGGGACAAAGAGATACAAATACACTTAGGACATACTCATCATTATTCATTATCTATGTAAACTCAGCTTTAGCTTCAATTGCAGTCATGCCATTAAAATCTTAATACATTTTCCACAATTAATGTTGATACTTAATTCCATGGAAATATAGAGATATGCCAAAGAGAAACAAAACCATTAAATTCTATTATCTAGCTAAGCACACGTACTAAACATAGGACAGCACATGACTAAATTGGATATCTGACGTGAGTTCCTCCCACGTCCTTCGCTTAACCCAATAAGTATTTATCATTACTATATAAGTTCGGCTATTATCTATGTAATAGCAAATAATTATTATATGTAGGTAGGTAGAAGTAGTAATTAGTAATTATACAGATTCTGTTCTATACAGGTATTTAATATTTACTTTCATAGGATGATGAGCAGAAAAATAAAAATTATTTGTCATTCCATACACATACATACGCCTATCGACTGATAGACATATTATTATAGTGCAGTGTTACATTAACATTACGCTATTTCCTAATAATGTAATCATTATACCTATTAAGTGCTATAATACTATACTTATGTAAGCCCTCATCTTCAGCATCCTTGCTTTTAGTTTAATGTGTAAGTAGAAATGAGTTCATCAACTAAAATTGGAGAAAATTAGATGTATCTATAACATGCAACATTAGCAATAAATATTATACAATACAATTTATCAGTTAGCCTACAATATGCCTGATTGTTACTAGTTATTGTACGCTTACGCATAATATTGGAGAATATTTACTATTCACATTAACAAAACACAGGTGTGCGATAAAAACTAGTTTGATCTACATTATAGTAGTAAAATCTTTCAATAAATTAATAATTTAAAGCGTGACAATAAACTACACTATCCAACTCAGCAATATTGTATATCTGTCTTATACTATAAGTTTTGTAAATTTAAAATAAAGATCATTTCCATTTAATCGGTATACGAATAATTAAATTATTTTTGGTCCAATTTTAAAGAGTATCTTTATGCATGGTTCGCAAACCATGTTCTTACAGTTGTATTGTATTGTATTGTAAGTACATTCTTGAGCATTACTCTAAGTTCAAGCAGTCCGTATTCACATGAAAGCCGGAGGCATCGTCTAATTTAGTTTTGGAAAGAAAAATGATCATTAAAAGTAACAGGATTCCTTTAAGTAGGATTGAACACACGATTTCCAACTTTCTTATAGATTGGAACATTAACTACTGTAATGTGTTGTACAAATAGTGTAGCCTTTAGTATTTTGTAAATAGAGCCCTTTAAGATGAGATAGCCATTTGTGTAAATGTGAGTGAATTTGAGGAGAAAAGTAGTTAGGAAACTACTATTTAGTACTAAAGAACTACATTCAGCAACTTACAATTAGTAATAATAACAAAAGCGAGGAAAATTGCTTCGAGAAAAGAAATACTGTATGTAGTAGACTAGAGATACTTAGACAATAGACACACATTCACATAATAGTACAGTACACAGAATGTGATTGAATGACCATGGGAATTCAGCAAATACTTAGGTAGAGCCTATCTCTAATCTATCAGCTATTAGTTGTTACTGATGGCAAATAACTAGCAATATCTAAAGAAGAAATAGAGAAAAGAAAAGAAGTTTAGTAAGAAAGAGATACAAAGTTCGGCTGAAGCTGATGTGATGAAGAAGGAAGTGAATTGGATAGTATTTCTATGTGTTTGTGCTTACGTTTTGTCTGTTATACTTCCTACTTGCTAGTTGCTACCAAACTAACTGAAGTTGAGATATAAAGAATAATAGTGACGGAAACCGAAATGAAAGAGTGTAGAGTGTAGTTTGAAAAATGGCAAAGTAGGAAGATGCATGTAATTTGATTTTTGGTGTGGAAATGCGTTCAGGTCACGCCATTTTCTACGGACGGAATGGAATGAAAGCGAGAAAGACTAGATATTAGCTACATTTGGTAATCCTGCTAGTGTTCAATGTTCATGATGGAACTTAAGTCTTAACTATTAGTTCTATACCCTTATCGTTAGATAAATGTTAAGTTATTATGTATAAAGGGATAAGAGAATAAGGACTATCTGTATCTATCTCTACGTACTTAGTAAGTGAGTGAAGTGGGAGAAACGTAAGCGTAAGTAAAGGAAGTATTATAGATTGGTTGCTTTGCTATTGCTATAGAATGATCAGTGAATTGATGATCTGGGAGATGTATGGTGGGAATTGGACAAAGTAGTGAGTTGATGAATTGCAAAAACGAAAAACTCTCATTCCTCTGTCGAGAGACTCGAGATAAATTGAGCCAGCAGACGAGAGAATTTTAATTTCCTCCAGAAGAGCCATCAGCCATGCATCCCTATACTTATGATACCCATCTGAATGAATGAACGATGAACCAATATACATACATTCTCCATATACTTATACACACACCATACCACAATAAATACATGCTACACAAACTAATCTCCTCCGTGTTTCATCTTGGTATCCAATATAACCATCAAGAAGGACTGCCTCTTCTGACATGCAAGTTAAGTTACTGCTGATACAGAAAATAATATTAGGTCCTTATACGTACAGATAGCTTATGTAAGTGCATCGTCATATTAAACTTGCAAAATAATGTACTACTACTTTTCTAGTAAGTAAATATGTAAACGTACGTAATAGTAGTACTATAAGATCAAGGAAGGTTTTATATAATGTACCCGATTCTTCTCCACTCAAAATTCCAAATGGTATCCCGAAAAAGAGGAAGTGACTGAAGGGAGTTGGTATCTGAAGATTAAAAGTAGTGTAGCGACTCGGTGCATGAGAAGTCAAACGAGAACGACAGAATAAAGGACAGGACAGGACAGGGCAAGGCAAGGACAACTACTATTTGTGTATACTCTGTGTGTGCGGTTTGGTTTATTTGTAAACGTGAAGTAGTAATATCAGACCAAATAGAGAAGAAATATTAACGAAAGGAGTAAAGTAGTAGAAAGACGGAAACATTTAGAATTTAGACGGATGGATATTCAGTTATTCACTTTACATCCCATTGCACTGTTGTACTGACGCTGAGGCTGACTCCAGACACGTTCTTTTATACCATCTGCACTGCATTCTAAACTCACTGAAGGAAAACTAAATAAATTCCAGCAGCAGTTGTGCTCTATGCATGCACACTTATGTACTTTGTTCTAGTCTTCCGCTAACTTTAGATTACAAAAGTACTATCCATTCAAAAAACTTTTTCTATAGGCATCCCCATACTTTACCCATATACAAAAATACGATAACAGTGTTCAGTGTACAGTTGTAACCTTAAAGAAAAGGAGTACAATAACAAAACAAGCTAAAGTATAACATAGAGACAAGAGAGATAATAACAGCCAAGACAGACATGTTACATTACTTTATATTGCATCCCACATACACAAAAAGCTCCATACTCCAGTCAATTGCTCTTTTTGTTCTTCTTTTCCCTTATCCGAATTGAGATCAAACATAACAATTCCCACTTTCACCGCCGCCATCCGATCCAACACCAATCTAATGTCTAATGCAATGAGAAGCAAGCCGAAAGTAAATGACCCAACATACAAGTATTCCTTATGTAATTCTCTTTATATTTATAAGGTAATGAACTCTCTTCTGAAGCTGCTAATGAATATACAGATAGTGACAACATACTATAATATTACTATTTACAATTATGAACGCACAATGCAATAAAGATAATAATGTGATATGATAGTACTACATACTACATTACATAATAATTCTAATGGATAACCCAATGAAATGAGTTGTAAGTCTAAAGTCTAGCTTAACTCTCCCTTTGATCAAGAAGGAATCACCATCATCATAATGCAGATAATATACGGTTATTATTATTAAGGACTACATAGGCACGCCGTCCGCGTCCGTCTCCTCCTCCTCTCTTCTCCCGTTTACTAACTCTACCAAAATCATACCTATACAGTACATACAGTAATACACTAGATATTACATTACATTATTACATACAGTCCACAGACATAAATACTATCTTTAATCTGTACTCTGTTGAACATACAGAAAATAAAATGAAACACAGACATCTAAAACGAAACATTCATTCACTTACATTACGTATGTAGTACATTAAATTTACTACTGCTAATATTGTACATACTCTACTTGCATCTACAAAAGTACAAGTATAAGATAAAATATAATTCCAGACGAGATACTTACTTAATATATGAATATAAAAATGTAGGGAACATAACACGACAAGCGGAAATCCCTATCAGTATCACTCACGGCAATTGCATCGCTGCAAAGGCAAAGGCAAAGGCAACCCCTTAATAGCTCAAATTAACTCACATTCACAACACAGACAAGAAGACAAGTCATATAATAATAATCATAATAAGTAGTATGAAACGAGACTCCCTCGCTCGTCAAATCTGATGAGAAGGGAAGAAAACAAACGCTGCAGAAAAATAATAATCTCTTCATCCGCCATGTTCACTCGCATATGTAAGTATATAATATTTGTATAGGTATAATGTTATGTGCATGCATAGATGATATCCTTGCAGAACATCTACATTACATTACATACACTAACGCTCCCAAGGAACGAAACTCACTCGATTCCTTCAGCGACAACGTATCATTAAATTCCACACAATTATGATTTGTTGTACTACTAATTGCCTCGCCTCGGGAAACATTCGTAATGGAATCACGAAGAAATGACGGCGCCTTGGCTTTGGCTTGGCCTGAGTTCCTAATAATTGGCGAATTGCTAATAAGTAAACGGCTCGTCTTCAAATTTTAATTGCTAAACTTTTCACCTTTAATGCAATGCTTTAGTTTTCGTATGCTTGTTGATTGTTGGTTGGTGCCAATGAGACGCTATTGCTATCAATGCATCAATTCTTAAACTTGCCCCAACAAGATTAAATTAATTAAAAGTCAAGGCAGACAGAGACAGAGAAGGAATTTGTTTGTTTGTAAGTTAAGTTAAGGTGAGGTGCTTATAAAGTACGTACCTGTTTGAATTGTTCTTCAAAACTCCAAGTCTGCTGAGAAGAGGTGGACGAGGTAGATGAGTCAGAGGCCGGTGTCAGAGTCGCATTAGCAGGAAGAGTTTCGTCACCCGAGTAGCGGAGTGGAGGAGATCTCTCCTGTGAGAAACATGGAAAAGGCACCTGAGCTCAGCTTAGATATCATTTCCTTAATTTTTGTATGCATTCTTTGGTAATGGGATAAATACTTGTTAGAATAACTTACTCTGTGCACCATGTCTTCATTCTTTACTGCAGCAGCTGCTGCTGCCAAATGAGAAGCCATCATATGCGGTGGAAAGAATAAAGGAAATTGTCTCTCTAAGTCTTCTTGTCCAAATGGCACACCATGCTGTCAATGGAAATTACATATTCATGTAGAATCAAAAATTTAGTCAAAAAATAATCATAATCCATAATTCTTCAAGCACTATTGATATTTTAATGGGGAACATGCATACTATGCGCTCTAATTAACTGTGGCACATCGCAAATTAGATAAATGTTGTGCATTTGTAGTAGATAGTGCAGTTTTTAGCGCATACAAACACTTAATAATCAAATATTAGTGTTTACATTACGATTATCTGCCCTACAAACAAAAAAGTGTGTACTGTTAGGCAAGTAGCACTTCAAATTATTGAATCAAAGATGCCGTCCGCAAAGTCGGAATTTGGTGATATAAAGCAGAGCAAGATAATATCAAACTATCACTAACATTACAAATTGAGTTGATAAAACGAGATCAAAGTGAAGTTCCGTAAAAAACAATAAAAATTACTGCTCTTAAGAATATTAGTTAGTTTAAGTTTTTACAAACTTAATTTAAGTAAAATTATTTTACTAAAAACTGTAAATTGTAAAAATATACAGATAGCTGAGATGCCAGATGAATAACCCATACAAAAATTACATATTGGATATTTATAAAATATGTAGTAAGTATTTTCAGATTCAGTATGTGAAAATTGTGCCTATAAAATATTATTTGTCTAAGTGGGTAATGGAAAAATTGTACAACCACGATTATATCACATTATTATAGTAGTGGGACATGTATAATATACACAAATGCAATTTCGCTTTATTACGTTGTTGTTAAGCGCATAGGTAAATAATCTTATCATCCCGACCAAGTTTGCCTACTCACATTGACATGTATGTATGTAGGATGCGGTAGGCCGTAAACATTGAATTGTGTAAGTATGATGCATATTATTATTGCTGTATGTAAAAGGTGAGCAGGGAGATGTGCAATGAAGAATGGAGCGTGCCCAGATGAGAACAGGCTTTGCCAGTTTGATAGTATTTTATTGCAGCGCATACATAGGTCTTTAGTGTTTACGGTGAATGTACAGAAAATGGAGAAAGAAGCTCGCTCGCGAGCTAGAAGATGTTTCTTCTATTATTTACCTGCTTGAGTCTGGCAAGAACCTCAGGATCAATAGAGGGTTTGATTGGCTGCTCTGTCCGAGAGTTATTAGAGATCCGGGAGTCATCGTCCTCCTCCTCGCTTAAATCATTCTCAGGCCCCGACTGAAATCACAAATTACATTTATAAGTAACAAGATCAGACTATATGCCATATTTATTTAATGTCCTTATATGTATGTGTATGTGAATCTTATTTTACTAAAGAATTTATATGCATACTTTGTATTTATAGCTTCTTGGGATTTATCCCTAAGAAATTTCCTTTTTCCCCGCTATATAACAGTATACTTATTTCTACCTTTGATATCACAACACTAATCTTTATTGTACACATTGAATTATGTTACGTAAGCATTTATCAAAGAAAACCCGTGCCGTAAGTACGTTAGCGTTCGAGTTTAATGTGAACATGTGTATTGACAACAATACAGGATTTACTTTACTTTTTACTATAGAGCAAGAGCAAGCTAAGAAAAGCCAAGAACGTCTTTGTGTATTGTGCACTGCAGCTTACATGATTACATTCAATTTCTTCCTTTTTCCAGAAATAAGGAAAAATATAATACATACATGCACTACACTACACAAAACACCATAAAATATAAAAGTACTATATCTTATTACATAAGTGTGTGCTTTACTTTACTTTAGTAAGGAAAAAATGAATAGAGTTTTACGTTTATTTCCTCATTGACGATATAAATGCACCTTTTCTTCTGATTATTTATCCTTTTACATAGTGAATTGAATTGTATAACTGAATGGGTTGTATTTATAAAGTAGAATGGTCGCATGTACAAATTTACAAGATAAAGGGATTGAGCGTCAGCGTGTGTGTTTGTGATATAAGTGAAGGTATTCTATTTATGTGGCTTGGCTAACGTAACGTAAGGTAAAGTGGCTGATTAGCTAAAGTAAAGGAGTGTGTCATGCACATGTAGCTAAGTATTGTGCATTACATCACATTACATAGTTTGTAAGTAAGTTCACCCCATTCATTCCTTCATGCATCCTTCCGTAAAGAGTTTCGTGATTGTGATAGAGAAAGCCAAGCCAAGGAAGGGGGAAAAGGATTCATTTCATTATATTCGGTGAGATTGAGTCCTCTTTTTACTACTAATAGCAATCATACCTCTATACAATGCATAACTTCACATAGAACGTATTTATAAAGGAGTTAAGTAAAGTAAGTAAAAGAGAACTGGATCCGAAGTCCCGTCCCTGTCTCATAACGCAGGCCAGGCCAGGAGATGAATAGAGACGCGTGTCTGGCACATGCACTCACTCCTTCCGATCCGATCCAATCCCAGCCAGACCAGACCAGACCAGACCAAGCCACTCACTCAACTCAAACTCACACAGATGCAACATCAACAAGGGTTAATTCACTCAAGCCTTTTTATCGTTTTTTTCCTCAGCCAACCCTCAATTTTTTAAGAGGATTTTTTACCCCTTACTTAATACCAGACTCCTGTAAACACCAAATTGCACCTACTACCTACTGCATCCACTATACACTCTTTGCCCCCAAAAGACCTAAACTCAACTCTTTATAATATCTTGTAGGTGATATCCTTCCTTTTTACTTTAAGTTAACTTAACTTGCTTCTGTTTTACTATCTATCTACTACTATCTCATTTCAAATAGGCACTCTCATCTGACTTCCTAACATGGCTTCCATTTTAACGTCCATAATGAGTTACATTCACAAGTAAGTTTGCCATAACTCTATTTACAATTATTTCTTCAAACTTTTTACTAGCTATGACTATAGACTCCGTACTGATTATAATTTATAATGCATACTAATAAGCATTTATTGCATAAGATGTTAATACTGTAATCTCGGTCCCAAATGCTAAAGAGAAGTAAAGTTGTTAGTTGTTATGCAGAAGGGAGCAATAATAAATGTTTGTATAAAGTCATAATGTGAATGTACTACATACAAATACAATACTTAACTTTCTAGGTAAACTATGTAGAAATTGAAGAAAGGGATGAGGACAAGAGGACACATGGGGACAGAATAGGGACACTCAACTGAATGTGATAAACAACTTGACTTTTTTGGATGTAAAATTCCAATAAAACCTAAAGGGGAAAGGAAATCTGATTTTTCCTCGAAATATAAAATGCAGAGGACCATAAATTGTAAAAAATTTAGAGCCTGGCCTGTAACAATACTATAGGTATGTACTATGTACATAACATACGCAAGTAATAATTCTCTTCAATTCTCTATTATACGATTATACCTCTCTGTCACTATTAATGTCAAGAAATTATTGGTCCTTCCTTTACTTTACTTTATTTCACTCCACAAGTCCACAGAGATCCTAAACCACTTCTCTTTTATTTATTCCATTGAATTTTTGTACCAATTAACTTTAGCATCTGTATTGTAAATTGTAATCAAATGTCAAAAAACGCATTTCAATGAGCCCTTACACATTTATTGCTACTTTCTGTGGAAATTCTTCGAAAAATACAATTTCTGAGCTGTAAAACATAAAAGCATAACTTTACTACAACTCACTTAGCATTAACCTTCAATTCGTTAATTGGAATTCATAAACAAAGCGAGACACTCGATATTACACTACAAAATTCCAGATCCTTACTGAACAAATTGTTTTATTTGTATTTCTTTATAGTACAAGTAATAAGTAATTTAATTTCACAAGGTTACTGGTTTCCAGAAGACTATAAAATTCATAACACACCACGTAACGTACGCGTACTATTATTTGTACACAGATTTTCACAGGTTGCGTAAATCCAATAAAGTAAATCATATCACGAAGTAGGCTGTCATGTCATGCCCGAGAAGCCTGAGTTTTAATTACATGAAAAATGAAGAGCCATTTCCCTGTGACT
>JAQFYC010000804.1:0-45807 GCA_034694165.1 Tomocerus mixtus
AAAGGAATTCTAACTAATATTCAATACATAGGCGGGCGGATGGTCGCTTGTGTATGCGTGTACAAAGCTCCCTTACAAATGTACATTCTTACACCACACCACACTGAAAGTTAACTAGTAAGTAAAAGCAAACTTAGCATTAGCTTAGGTAAAGTTAACTGAACCGAACCACTACCAAAAGGATGTTCATGTTCATCTACTTAATACTATATAGGTAATATATTCAATATTCTTCCAATACCCTAGTTTAGTTTATACAATAGAAAATAACAATGGAATAGGGTAAGTGTAAGTGCTAAGACAGAAAGGAAACTGGTGCAGTGGTATAGGATGTTATGGGATGACATGACATGACATGGTTTCCGACGGTTTTGGTATTTCATGGCATCATGCTCCTCATCCTGGTTTGGTTTGGTTTGGTTTGGTCTGTTTAAGCACAATGTAGTTACTATAATGGCTCGTGTTGTGATGTGGAATGATATTCCATGCATTTGTATATTCTGTATGGATTTATACTATCTTTATAGGTATGTAGGAATTAGGAATGTAGTGTTGCTTGTGGTTGGGGAGTTTAGTTGCCGAAAGACAAGAGCAAGTATCTAAAGGCAGGATTTTTGTCTGAAATAAGATAAATGGCATTAATGAGTCGTAAAATGAGGAAATAGATGATTAGAGGTGCGATGTGCCGAATAAAGTAGCAGACATAGAGAGAACATTATAAAGAAAAGAAGATTTCGTGGTGAAACAGTATAGGGAGCTGGAAGATGGAAAGCTCGCCAAAGTAATAGCTATAGAGCACATAGGGAGCTATAGATTACAAATGAAGTCAAGTGAAACATTAGGAATGACCGCGCGGAGGAGAGCTATTAGCTACCTGAAGATCGGGTCTCGTCCCATTATAAATAATATTTATTGCACATTTCCCACTATATCATTTCTGTCACGAGGAGAAATAAACTGAGTTCACCACGAGTTACTCTTAAGAACTTTCCTATTTTCTTTACTATCCAACTAAGATGCCCAACTGTATACTAGTGTATACTAGTAGTGCAAGTGTATATATGCCTACACACAATTGTAAATTGCACATTATTATACATAGACAGTACCTTCCCATGTACAATACAGAATACACATTATAACTTCTGCCATTAAACTTAACGCTATAACGCTAACTAATAACACATCATAACATAACGTACCTAATACCTCCTATAGTCAAATCTTAGACATAATACCAAACTATGATCTCATAACAATATATTATCTGTATTACCGTTTACTTATACTAATATACTTATATAACTCATAAGTAAATTCATACATTCACATATATTATTATATATGTACCATGCATGCTTAAGCAGTAGAATGCAATTGAAGTAGAAATAATGTAGGTTTGAGCTCAAACACTAAATGCTCACTAATAGTAACTGTTAGGAAGTACGTTAAAGTGCTAAGTGCTAGCCATTCTTCACATGGGGCAATCCATCCGCCCAATGCTCACATTAACTTCCTATTCCGTTATTGTACGTCAGGTTTTTCTATGTATTTCATTTTCATGTCGTGTGCCATATGCCATTTCAATCCTAGCTTAAACTGCTATAGTACTTAAATACTTTACTTGAATTACGGGTAGTGGTAGTAGTAAGTGAGTCACATATTGTAACATGAATTTTCCTCACCGTCACAACAAAACACAACATGATGAATGATCAATTCTTAATTAAGCGAATGAGAATCAGTCAGCACCACACCAAGCCACACCACAAAGAGTAATACTTAATATGTAAATGCAATGCCAGCAACATAAGGATAGACATATGGAATGGAAAATGGAAGTTACTATTTATACCAGTACGACCATTTTGACAAGTTTTAATCTTGACATCAGTAATTTGCTCACATCCTATGCTCCGTTTCCTCTTTATGGGAAATTCGCATGAGTTTGTATTTTTATGGCTGGGTGGTTGGTGTTGGTGAATATTCAAATCAATGTTCTGTTTCTGTACTCCGTTGTGACTTAGACTTTTACTGTGACATGGTATCTGGTTCTGGTTTGGTATTGGTCTTGGTCTGCTCTCCTCTGTCTAACATTTTACTAGCTATTACTTACTTTCTAGAATTTATTCCACAACACCTACACGTTACGTTACGATAGTTTTGCTAGCTACCATACCATACCATACCACCAACTTACCACATACATAGCTAGCATCTGCTGTTATGTTATGTTATAATAAGTTAGTTTCTGTTATGGTTTACAATTTTTTCGATTTGCACTTTAACAAAGTCGACTTTCTCGGTTACATTGCACATACGACTGCATTTCATTCACTCAGAGTGGACTCATACTCGACTCGTCTCAACTCGACTGGACTGGACTCTTGATCCATTATATTAAGAATTCCATTCATGAACTTGATATGAAAATTTATTACAAAGTCATAAACAAGCTAACGTGTTCGAAAAGGATATTTCAACTGTATTTCAAGCCATTAGAGCTCAGTTCAGGAGAGCAGTAACTATAATATTCGTTCCAAACCATACTAACATCCCATCACATAACCTATCTTCTATGTAGCAGTGAGTTTTTCCATATTAAGTAAATTAACAAGACTTCACTGCATGCTCACATTACATTACATTACATTAGAACGTAGCACAACAATAAGCAAATACTACATGGAACACAATCTAGTCTGCAGAAACATAATCAGAAAACTCAAACCAAACCAGGATACAGATACAACATTGAAGCTCGAGAATGGATACTAAAGAAAAAATATTATGATAATGTTGTATTGGCTAATGGCAAAAGTAATGCGAGTGTGAGACTGAGAATCTGCTTATCTACTAACACAACGCAATGCAATGCAAATGCAAGTAGTATTCTATCCAGCATTTAAAAAAATAAAAATTTAGCTTTATATATGACCAGACCAGACCAGACCACTAACACAATGTGGTAGGCTAGAAATAAGTACAAATACAAATGCAGATTCAAATTCAAACTCAACTGTGATGAGAATGTGACTATATCTGTATACCTATAGAGGATTGAAGGAATCTGCTGAACAGGTTTTAAGAGTGGAATTCTATTTCTTCACGCAGCGACATGGAAATTACATGTCAATAGGAATGACTACTACTATCCGTATGTACTACAATTTTATAAGTACACAAGGTATGTAGGTATGTGGGCAGTTAAGTTAGAGTTAGATTTAAACTTAAACTACATATAAGTACATACTCTAACATCACTAAAGCTACTTATGTAAAGTATAGAATCTGAAATCAGAATCAGATGCACACAGCTACATACATAGTTAAGGTGAGGTAAGGTGAGATAGGGATTGCAGTGTAATGCAATGGTACGGAATTTACGGAGTACTTTGCAATTTTATATAGCTACTTACCCAGATTGGATAATAAGGAATAAACTGAGGAGACCTTATTACTTTACTTATGGTCCATCTTACATTTACAATTTTACATCCATCCATCCATGAGACTATTTGTACTTGTAAAGAAATTGTGGGATGTTGCATTCAATATGTATAATGAAATGTGAAGCAAAATATATGTTTCATCGTGGTGCTAGTTTTCTAGTGAATGGTTGATGTTGATAGTTGATGTGATGGCGAGTTTAGCTTTAGTTCAGCTCCGAGTTCCTTTGGTTTCATACTTTGGTTATGGTTTACATAATGTATGTAAATCCGCAACTTAGTGAGTATGTTGTATTTGATTGCGCGTAACATGTTTTTCTAGTGCAATAAATTACCCAGAGCATCTCAAACTGGGGGACAACAAAGCTTGCAACCTGTCATTTCAGAATGCGATGAGCATCGAGTGGAACGGGTTCCTTGTTACAATACATTAGTACTATCAACTAGAACTGATGTTATGTTAGTGGCTTGGCTCAAAGACTCAAAGACTCAAACTGAGTAAACTAAGTAAGTAAGGGTTGCTTTGAAATATAATTCGCCTCTGGATTACAAATACAATAATATCTCTGCTATTATAGCCTGGACATAGAAGAACTTATAAAGGTAGTGCTAACGATGAATAAGTTTCTGACTTACATATAGTATTACTATACATATATATCTTACGCAGATTTAAAATTTTAAATGCAATGCACTGGACTGGTCTGGTCTGGACTTTAGTTGAGTTCTTGAATGCATCCTCAAATCTTTTACCGCCGTCAAGTCAAAGTGAAGTCGAAACGAAAGCCAAAGCCAAAGCCAAGCCTTTAGTACAATTATATAAGGTAACTTTGTATGTATGTAATATGTAAGTATGTATCTAATCTACACCACAATGCAGGAGAACACACAAAAGAAAATTCTATTGTAACATCAAGAAGCATTAGAAAAGAAATATTCTTTATAAAGCTTCTCATTTCACCAAATGCGCTAATGCCTTAATACAGAATTAATTTTGAAGCATAAAATGCCCGTAAAGAAAGAATAGTCCTTACATCCTACGTTAAGTACTTAGTGATGTGATGTGCCTACTTGGTTTCCCTACTTATTGTACTTACATAGTTACGTTAACGTTACGTTAGCATACTTTTCTTTCACTGATGCCAAGCCAAGCCAAGTCGAGTCAACGAAGCAAGCACTAACTATTCTACATAATATATAATGTGTAGGAAGCAGTAGGTAGTATTTTTTCTATTAGTATAAGTACTACTGCACAGTGTGTAGTAATCTAAAGCAAGGCAAGGCACGCCGCATATAAATACATGTAGCTACAGCTACTAGACTATGTAGAAGAGTAAGACGAGGACGGATGGAAATAATTAATGCTGAATTTCGGGCAAAAAGATGGGTTTCATCCGCTGCAGGTGGGATAAAGGAACTACTAAAGCCAAGGCAGTGCAGTGGATCCCAAGTTTGGTTTCGTCTTCTCTTTAGTTTAGTCTACTGTTCCATTCCTCACGATACATTGGATAAGAAAGGCATTACTACTATCCAGCTACTACTTACATACATTGCGTGGTTTGGTTTGGTCTTCTTAGCTAAAGTATTAAGGTAAAAAGAGAAGCTGGCTTGGCTTGGCTAAGAAAAGCTTGGAGTTTGTGGATATATTACTTCTATCTGTATATGTAGGTAGACTGTTTTACTTTGGTATGGTATGGTTATGGTACGGTGTAGTGTACTTTAGCTGTAGTGTAGACTGTAGCGTCTCATCTCAATGAGATAAACCGACGCCAATAAATCTGCCAAGGAGCTGTCACAAGAGACCCGTTTATCATTCTTGAATTGAACCTTAAGGCACCGTACACATCTACTCATCTGTACAATCCCATTATCTACACCATTTCCTATTCCTACCTCCGCATCTCATCTTATCTCATGTGTGTCGTGTCATCTCCTTTGCTCAAGCTCAAGCTCAACCAACTCAAGAACATCTAGCTACTACTGTACATACTATATATTACTAGAACTCACTAGGAGAATTATATATTATTATATTATTCTATCCAGTAGGAGTATGTACCATATAAGTAGCAAAATGTAGGACCTTACCTATTTACTTACATACCTTAAGGTACCTAAAGTACGTTACGTTAGTTTTGGTGGCTTCGCTACTTACTACTTACTACTTACTTTTCAGTCAGATCTAGGATCCAGCTCCCTCAATATATTTATAAGAACAAAGCTGCATTACTGTACTCTATCGTTGTGTATGTACAATGCTGTAATACGCTGCATCTTATATTGTATTCTGTTCTGTCTGTCCCATCCGCATCCAATTTCATTTCAATCCTGACTCTAACACCAGGCCCAGCTAAACTCCGCGGATCTCCTTCACATCACATCAGGAAAAGGCCAAACTATTTCATTCCGGGGATAGAAAGTCCTAGTTACGTTACATAATAGTATAAATATGTATCTATGTACATACGTATGTATCATGGGAAGAAAGTCACGAAAAGCGGGAGGAAACCGCGGCTCATTCAGTCCGACAACAATCCCATCCGAATTCCATCTCCTGCAAGACAATGTCTATGTCGTCTTGAAACCGAAAACCCGGAAGATCTATCTATTCTCACTTTGACTTGACTTGACTTGTCTTGAGTTGGTTCTTTTCAAAGGAACAAGTCCTACAGAAGGAACAGTGTGAACAATAGCAAGGGAAAACCTGCAGCGTTCACAATATGCACTAATACTACAGAGAAGTTGAATCCAAATTCAACATCCAATGCTAAGGCCTGTTCATACTCATCTCATACTACATATAGTAGAATACAATACAAAATAGATACAATGGGAAACGAAGAAGAGTAGGAGAACGGAACAATTTCCTAGTGTCTGATCAATGATATTAGACTGCGACTGCAATCTTGTTAGTATCCTTATCCTCTTTTTACTAGAACACGTTCCCCCGCTCTGTCTTCGTTCATCTCACCACTTTATCCCTCAAGATAAAGCTATCAGCTTTCTAGCTGATAAGGTAATGTACAATCCAAGAACAACCATTTTCCACAGCTAAAGCCAAGCAAAAGCAAGCCAAAGCCAAAGTCAAGCAGCTATATCCCTACATTTCATTGCACTGAACTGCCTTGTCTGTTCGTTTGCTTTGATTTAATTAATAAATTAAAATCTCACAGAGGAGATTGCATTTATGTGTACCTGTAGCATATAATATATTACTAGGTAGGTTGTAGGTTCGTACTGTTAGTTGGGATTGCGATTGTAAGTACCGACCGACCAGCAACAGAACAGCAATCAGTACATTACACACACTACACATTATTAGAATTAGAACCATGTATGTAAAAACATTAAATTATCTGACAAATGTATGTATGCTGCACAAACACACTATCTCTATCTACATTTTAAATTAATCTCTATCCACAACATAATGTTACAACTAACTAATGTAATGTAATGTGTGTAATGTAGCTAAAGTAACTAGTAACTACCCTAAGGAAGAAACCAGTGAACCAAAACCAAACCAAGAAACCATACTACTTACAAGGAAAAGTGGAGGTGCTCTAATAAAGGCATTCAAAGGCAATCAAAGTGATCTCACGCAGTTAATTTCAGTTTGCGTTGTCGGCAAACTGAATCCAGAATTTAAAAAACAGGAATAATAATAATATGTAGTCCATATATGTCTGCTTGAATGTTTTGAAACTCCAGTCGAGTCAAGTCAGAGTCAAGTAAAGGCAAGTCGACTGGATTGGATTGGGGCTGCCTCGGCTCCACTTCTTGTTAATTTAATCGAGCAAAATTCTATTTGTTGTTAAATGTTAAAAGCTGTGTATTTTTGCTAGGTGATGCAATCTCAAAAGGTCGGTGAATAAAATCCATCCAAAGAAACAAGGAGCCGTGGGAGGGGGTCCTCACCCAGATTGCCAGATCAGATCCAATCATTTCACAACAATCAGTCCAGACCAGGCCAGGCGAGCACATAATGAGCCTCTGCATCTGCATGACCGTGATCTGATGTGATCTGATCACTGTGAATATATTATAAGTAGCACATTACACATTACATATGGCAATATTTTTATCACATCGTAATTCCTGATTATTTCGTGGCTTGACTTACCTTAAATGAGGAGGCTACTCATATTAATCCAATATGTATATATCTATACACAGCAGATCTAGAGATATTGAATAGTTAATATGTGAACAAGAAATGGATAGAGAAGCTTTTTTGGTTTGATGTTAATGTTGATGTTTACTGATGATCATGAGTTTGATGAGGGTGAGTGAGAGAGTGTTGGTGGCATTGCATGGCATGGCAGATGTGATAATAGTGCTGATGGAAACCTGTAGCTCAAGAAGTGAAGAGATTTGACTGAGAGACTAGTTAACGACATCGACATATTCTCTGATATTATTACTGCATACTACAATTATCAACTTATACATATTTTACTACTTACATTACATACATAGTAAAATTACATATCTTTGTATTTAAATTATTGCATCTCATTATTAGAATACCTTACCTTGCATGTACATACATACCTAATGTAAGTAAAGTAAAGATATGTGGTGTGTATAGAAAAACTTTCCGTGTCAATATAACGTATAGCTATGTATCTAAACGTGGCAGTTTTTTTTATATCACTATATAACGTGACTTTATAAATTGGAATCCAATCCACTATCACTACTTAAGTAGGTATATAGGTATAGTACAGAAAATAAAAATCAAGGAAAAAGTGCTTCTACATTGAATGCAAAGTCGAGCCTCATTATAAATTTGCCCGATCAAAGGCCACAAGACACTTTAATCTGAGCTAAATAATTGGGCACTCATGTTTTTCCGTAGCAGGCTCATGTTAAGATCAAATAATTGTTTACAATCAGAATAATGAGCATTAGACTGCGAAGGTGTATCTCAATCTTTCTTTATAGTACACGTCCAATGTCGGCACGACTTACACAGAACTCTTTTCAAAACGAACAGCGAAATCGGGAGCAGAAGCAAAATACAATACAATAGAATCTAGATGTTGATCAAATCTGATCAGCAGCCTTCAATACAAAACATTTTAAGCTTCATGCTACACTTAATGTAATAATATGCATATAATCTACTTTATACTCTACCAAAAGGGTACCTACCTACTGCCTACTTTGTAAGGTATTTAATCTCTCTTCGTTTACCATATAATCATTTGTACCGCAACACACACAACCGCATTGACATTCTAGCTGCATACCATATACATAGCTATTACTGTCCGTCCTCCTGTTACTTATATGCTAGTAGCTATCTAACGTAAGAATATAAATATAATTTAACATCTGTAATCACTTTGACGAAATGCAGCCATAAATAATCCCGTCACTCCTGGTGGATTTAATCGCTCACTGGACTGCGACTGCACTAGTCACAACTCACAACTAAAAAATAGGAGAGGTAAACGAAACTAATTGTAAAAAATAAGTGCTCCCCATACTTATGTACAAGCCAAGAGACGAGAAGATAATGGATGACCCAATAGAAGCCAAAGCCAAAGCCAAACCATCAAAAAGTTTTACATACCTACATAAGTTTGAATATTTATACATGCATGTTGTGTTTGAATGTGTAATGTTAACTAAATCTATCCCTTATACAATATATGTACATACTTATAGCATTAGAAACGATAATATTGGATTTAGTAGCTTTAGGTAGGTAAGCTAAGGTATAAGTACTAGATAATGGATCAGAAGATAAATCAGGTTTGCAAATGAAATCCGTTCGTTGCCAATTAAGACGAAGGGCTTGCTCTGTTGTTGTTATTAGCCAGATATTCCAACACATGAATAACATGCAATATATAAATTTCATATCCAAACACAATCTCTATATTTATATTGAAAAGACGCACACACAGAATTTGTTGCCATTAGGCAAGGCAAGCAGGTATGTACATAGTATGTATGCATTTTGGTTATAACAAGGTATGTAGTACATTTATATTACCAAACTACCTACCTACATAGAAAATCCACATGCACAAACAACACGAGAAATTCCAATTGCAGATGTATATGTACACAATCAAAGCAACACACACATAGTAGAAACACAATAATACATACTAGAATAAGCAGGGAAACAGATAGATCAGTGCAACTCAAACAATTTGCTTAAATCTTTCTATTCTTCGTTTGGAGAGTCAAGTCACAAGTCAAGTGAGGCGAAGTCCAGTGAGAAAAAAAGAGAAAAGCAATTTGATGATGGGTTTCCTTCGTACACACAGATTAGATTGAATTGGATGAATTCGATTGGCTGCAAGAACCGATCGTTTGATTTAGCTTCTGAGGCAGAAGAGATGCCTTTTTGCCTATAACACGGTAGTTACGATACGAATTACAACTTTTACGTATACCTCAACATGCTATTATAACTACGGGCTAGTTGCTAGTTGCTAGTTGTTAGAGTTTCGGAGGTAGGCAAGGCAAGGTAGCTAGCAAGTAGTAATAAAGTAGTTTTGATGTGAGACTGCGACTACCATATACTATCTGGATTCTGGATAGGATAGGATTAGATATGATACGCACAAAGATATAATTTAATACTACGTCACATTGGAGATGTAATGTAGCACGATACGATATTATTAGGCAAAAGTACCTAACTAAATCTGATTACTAATACTACTTACGTATGTACGTATATTTACCATAAGAGTATTAGTATGAGAATCTATGGGAGAACAGAAGATAGAATTACGTTAAATAAGTTGCTAAGTAAATAATTCCAAGTGTTTCGTACAGGGAAAGTGGAAAGATAAAGATAACATAACATAAAATAACATAAGGACAAGAAAGAAGCTACGCCGACAAGTAAGCCAACTTTGTAAAGAAACTTACAAATGCATGTACTTACTTACATAGTGAGTAGTAAAAAGGCAAGGCAGCCTAATGCCAAGCCTTTGGTAATAGGAATCGCAATTCCAATCGCAACTAGAACATATATAATACCCTACGTCTCAATTTGCCACAAAGAAAGACAAAAAGAACTCGCTTGGATCTTTTCATCTAAATCAGGCCTCTGGCTACCCTCCACTCATCTAACTTTCCTCTGCTGACTTTTATTCGCAGATCGGTCCATCCTCAGCAGTCAAGTCACTCTCAGTCAGAATTCACAAAATAATATTACATTACATTCGTAAATAGTACATCCGTAACTATTATATTATACAAGACTCTATGTGTGTAATGTACAAATAGAAAATACATTAAATGAATAACAAGTAAGGAATGTAAATGTAATTGCAATAAAACTATTGCATAGTACGATCATCCGTATGTGTGTAGCGTATTTACCAATTTGCGTACTGTGTGTGCGAGCACATCTGCTGATTATATATTTAAACATCTAAAACTACGTTACTTATTACTACTTACCTGTCCATATAAAGATATCAGTAAGAGCAGCAATGTGGGAAGGTAGGTATTAAGACTACATATGTATAAATGTTTGTATATTTTACGTATACTATGTAGGATTATTAGCGTAAGGAAAAGAAGAAGCTACGAAAAGGCTCTCCTACTAGCAATCGAAAATGAATGATACTCTTGCTCCCCATTAACTTTAAACTTAATGCTCCCTGTGGTCATTAGGATTTCTGTGAAGTTGTCAGAAAATGCCCAATAATTCGTTGCTGGTATTTTTATTGTGGAGCTGTAATGAGCTTTGTTGGACAACTGTCACCATTAGATGGATCAATTCTTGTCAGCTATAGAGTTTTATATGAATACCTTATGCTCATCAGCATCAACATCAACATCAAACTATAAAATGCTCAAGCCAAGTCAAACCAAGACTATCTATGACATGACATGACGTGAGTGCAAATGTGGCAGAAACGATGCAAAATACATTTCTCGCTATTAGATTAGCATAGTGTAGTGGCTTTAGTGAGATTCTTGCCTGTTAAGGTTGATTATTGTCTTGTTTTCTATTTTGTAATGTAAACTCTAATGTGAATGGCTTAGCTGAGCTGCCTGGGCTTCTCGACTATTAAGGCCTGACCTATTATGTACTTTAATTTAATGTAATGTGCCTACTAAATGCATGTCACAGTCGTATACATACATAATCAGGACATATACATATAAACCCAAGGTATATAGTATAGTATACATTTGTTTTCGATTTGGATGTGGAATAAATGCTGAGACAGACCAGAGACAGAACAGGACAGGACAGAAATTGTATGGGCATTGTTATTCTTGCGTGTATGCTATATTATATCTACATAATATACATAACTAGAATAAAGAGAGTCTTTTATATTAGTTATTATGTTTGTAGAGTAGGCTAGGCCATGCCAAGAGGAGCTTGCTTGCTTGTATAAACGATTTGAATTAAAGATAAAGTATCCATTACGGACAACCATGCTATTAGAAGGAACATTAGAAACGATAGGACTAGTAGTGGATTGACTATGATAGGATATTGATGGGATTCAGTTGAAAGAATGCCGTCGATGGACTTTCATATCGTGTAATCAACCAGAGAATCTCGTCTCATTTGTTTCTTATCACGTCGGCATCTGCCAAGCCGAGCCGCCTCCTTTAACAAGTAAAGACTAAGGAGAGGAGAAGATACTCTCTATCTGCTCAGGGAAAGAAAGAACTCAAAAGACAAGAGGCAAAATGCTTATGCTGCTATTACGTCCTAATAAAAATCTACAGATGGATGGAATAACAAAAGTTTCATTCTGATAAAACTGAAGTATATGGGGATTGGCAAAAGAAATATTATTATCTGCATCTACAGACATAATAATATTAGCTAGGCAAGTCAGATAGAGAGATAGATACCTGCCAGAAATGCTTCCTTACATTCAACTTCAACATATCTGTTTATTACCATACTATATATATGAACATACTTACGTAGTATAGTTCGATATTGATTGAATTGGTTATACATTACACGAACTTATACTATCTGAATAGAATTATGTAGTACAATTCTGGGAAACCTATATTATATCGTGCACAGAGATCATAGTACGAATTTTAATAAAGTTGCACTTGCACAAGTCAACTTTCAAATTCGTAATCTATTTTTGAGTCTCATTACTTTTCCATTCACTCTGCCTAATTACAATTTACCTGTTTTCCTATGTTAGCTTATTAGCAAATAGGTTTGCGTCTTTTCGTGCATGTAATTATACATTTAGAATCAGGAAAAAATATCTGTTGTGCTTGAATTAAGTTGATAAGTATACACATGCCAATACATGTAGGCATCTAAGAAGGGAATCAAGAGAGTATTTGATACTTTTGCAGAAACTACCTAATCTATGTATATACTTTACAATGATTCACATGGTTCCGTCTTCAGCACCTAAAACAATCGAGTGTACGAATTATTTTGAAAATATTTTTGCATAAGGGGAGCCGAATGCCACAGTTTAAGAAAGAGTATATCCTACCCTATTTTTCATGAATTGTTTTTTTCATGATTTTTTTTTCATTGTACGTACATAATTTGTACCGTAAAGGATTTGAAGAAGTTGAGACAAAATGGAAAATTAGAATAATTGCCAAATAATTATGAAATGAAGTAAATTCCAATTTTATTTGTTCGAAGTAATCTAATTTTATTCTTTGAAAAAAATAATTTTCCATAATTTATTCAATTGCTCGGTATTTACGCTTACTTATTAAAACGGTAAAGCAAGCACACAAACAATTTCCTGTAAAAACTTTAGCTTTCCAATTTTTCCCAAATTATCCTTTTTAATTCAAGAATATTTAAATAAGGAACTTAATGAGATTTCCTTAAAACAAACAAAACCTGTCTGTGGTCTTTATTTGTACACGACGCACTCAAATCAAAGAGCTAACAATGCAATAAGAAAAAAATGATGAAGTTAATATCAGTTTTGTATCAAAAGTCCAATCCCAATCCAACCAAGTCTCGTTCCTCCACTCACGTCTATAATAAGCCAAAGATAAAGTTAAAACAGACCGACATTTACGTAATTCATGATTGCCTTAACCATTCTATTAGAAAGTTCGGCTTCATCTCATCTCTTTCAGTTATTTCCTCGGAGCGTTCTTCGTTTCGTCCTGTTCACTTCACTACGCTTCATTTCATTTCAGTTCACATTGCATTTGCTCTATGCACTACAAACTACACTACGTCTGTACCTACATCCAATCCAATCCACTACTCTACTCTGCCTGACGAAAACGCACATGAAAATGCAAATAAATCCATTAGGACAATATGAGCAAAGCACGATTCTCATCTTATTAGTTTTTTTCTTGGAAAAATAATGGAGGCTTGCTTAACTCTATTCACAATTGCATTTCCCTAAGTAAGATAAGAGTCTCTTGACTTTAACTCTCGACACTTAAATACTACGTAAGAGAACAGACCGCTCGATAGGCTCTTTAAGCCTCTAGAAAAAGATAGGCACTATAGATACTTAAAACTAATACCTTACATACTTCTATTATGTAGGCTAACGTGATGCAATTCATATGTAGCTACAGCTACACAAATTTATACTTTACTATTCTCTATAAGATATGATAATACTCTTGGAAAATATATGTTTCATCTGCGTATTTTGAAACTTAAGATTAGCAGCAGAGGAGTCAATGGTATGGTAGCCAATCTAATAAAACCTACCCGGATATCATGAAGTCCAATCAGCGGCTCCCTTCACTCATTCATTCTATCTACCTACTCAATGTCTAAAGTGGAATGGAAAAGAAAGACTAAACTCTTGTGCTATGTGAAAATACATTTTACCCATTGAATCCCAAAAGCTGTACCTTAAGAGACATTACTACTATATAGGAACATGAATTATAGGGCTGCCTCTACCTCAAAAACCGCAGATTGTTTCTTGGGGGTTGAAGCATACTTTGTAGATGGATGGATGTAACAGGGAATTAAGATGACGCGTCGCGACGGCATTTTCCAATTTTCAGTTGATTGTTTAGTCCAAACAAGAACTGTGTAAAAATTCTAAAGAAAAATTCACTAACGTGTTGTTATGATCTGTTGTTTGGCCCTGGTATGGTATGGTTTGGCTGGGCTGCTATGGTTGGGAAGTGCTTTATGGCGATTTGCTTTTTTATGTTAAGATTCCTTAAAAATTGTTACCTGTTCCTAAGGTATGACTTCCTATGGTATGGTACAGACTATGTACATACCTGTTTATTATTATATACTTAGCTCCTTTCGCAGAAAAATAACTTTTACGCTTAAAGTGAGTTTGAACCCTAACCACACTTCTATAGTGGTAAGATGAGCATTTTTTCTTTAAGAGAAACGCAGTACTATAACAGGACAGGATATCTGTAAGGGATAATTTCTACTACTACAAAGAAAACATAAAGAATCTATTGGACTAGGGAATTTTACAATTGGATTGGGCTGGCAAAAATCTAGTGTAGGAGTTTTTGAAGTGAATTTTAGATGAAGAAAATGGGAGGTAATTTAATGTGGCTAGGAGCTAGAGAACAGCTATATCCAACAGATAATTTTTCCTTAACTAAACTAAACGAAGAGCAACCAGCACCAGAGGATCTTGGATCGAGGAGAATTTTGCTTTACTATCTGTATGTGAAACGGAATGGATGATAGTAAGTTAGTAACTAATGGGGAGCTCGTGTGGCGAAGCTAATGGACACGGTTTGGTTTCAGAAAAGCCTAGAGCATTCAATGTTTGGCATGGCACGAGAGAAAAAATTAGTACCATACACTATTACACAGACCTTAACTAACGTAGGTACTTATGTGATGTAGCTTAGGTGACTTACCTCAAATAGTAACTATTAAAGTACATAAATGAACTGAACTCACTTAAGTAACTACTACAGTACACAATACTATAAGAACACTTTACCTAATAATAAGATGGTACTAGTTGCTAGTTTAACTAAATTAAACGCAAAAAGGCTCAAAATTATTACCCTACTCACTCGCCCAAACCAAAGTGAACTAAACTATCTCTACTATGTAATATAATGTAATATTAGCAGTGTACTGTAGATAATACAATGCACTCTGCGATACGATTCATTTTCATATAGTACCATAGAAAACACAATAATGCAATGTTGTGCATCGTTAATTTGGTGGTTAGTCATATCATGTACACAGAAATTACAAAAAATAGAGTCGGTACACTACGTAATATAACATTGTGTTCTTTCTCATTCACTGAAGTCAAGTCAAGTCAGTTAGCTTACGTTAAGCTATACTATAGTATTCTACTTACTAGGAAAGCATAATAGACATTCACAGGTAGGTAATCTATGGTATTTTAAAGTGAGGATAAGAATGCAGAAATGTTTTGTTGTTACATTACTTACATTATTACATTACTACTATTACATAGTGCATTGCATTGCATTGGTGTGCATTGCCCACATTCACTATTCACATCTCACATGAGTAAAAGAAGACAGGACGGTCGAGCGAGTGAATGCAAACGCTAACGCTAACGCCAAAGAAGAAGATGATGATTCTTGTGATGATTATGATTGTGAGAGAGTATCCGTAGTAAATACATTGTGTGCAATGTATGTAAGAGTAGATATATACATGCATTAGTCGTTTGGTTTCTTGTACTTCTTTAAGTAAGTAAGCATCCGAGTTGAGTTGAGTTCAGTCAGCTTCGTCTCAGTTGGCTCGCTCAAAAGGAATAATAATATGCAAGATATCAATCATGGTTGACATGTTGTCACTCGAAGAATCTCTCTCAGGTTCGAGATAATATGTATGAATGTAAAGCTTGGTTGCCTTCTTCTTCCTTTGCTTTGGTCTGTTCTGTCTCTCGTCCTCTTCAGGAGATTCCGTCCAACTCCAACTCCAACCAAACCAAAAGGAAACCAAGCAATAGCAATAGCAACAGCAACATCAACTCGGAAAATGAAGGCAGCAAGGAAGGAACGTAACGAACAAGTACCGCTTATTGCTTTTAGCCATACCTCAATTCTCTCTGCATTCAATTCAATGTTTTTGCCCTCTTCACATTATATCAGTTTGACTACGAGAATATATTTATATTATATTATATTATATTAGAATAAGCATCAGTATGTACACTGAAACTTTTACAGAGAATATTTTTACATTCTATGTAGGGTTTCCTCTCTGAGAGTCCCGAAGAGTCCATGGGAATATTTCCCGCTGCTTTGATATCACCGCGCCGGCCAGGCCAAGCCAAAAAATCATAGTGAACTTTTGAGTTGACTTGTCTCGACTACGTTTCCATGTTCATCCACCTGCTATCAAAACTTTTTTATTAAAGTTCTTTCTAACCGAGTTTTTCTTAGTCCATTACATTTACATTTATTTTATCATCTACACTTACACTTGGCTTGCATTGCTTAGCTTAACTTAACTCGCATTTGGGTACGTGGGTAAGTAGGCACTCTTTATGTTGTAATTCATATCACCATTATGAAAACTAGAAACATATATATATAATATAAGCTATATTAGAGAGCAGGATTTAAAAGTATGTATCCCTGTATGTTATATTGTAAGTAGGTAACACTGTTTTTGTACTTAGCAAGTTGAGTAGTCGTTGTTTCATGTTAATTTGAAACAGAGGATGAGATTCTAGGATTGATGCAATAATATTAAGTGATGTGAGTTGAATTTGACTGCTACCTCAATTAACAATTAAGTATAAACCGTATTTTACATAAGTATTTAAGTAAGTTCCTCAATTCGTATTGCTTAGATACAAATTATTATTACTTGTAATATCAGTACTGTACTATTTCATACAACTACATAAATAAGTGAGGATTCATAAAATGTCTAGTTTGGTTTATATTTACTACAAGTATCTGTAATTTATATGGACACATACAGTACTAATGTAAGTAGTTTAATAATTGTAGTTAATAACTAATTTTGTTAAATAACTGGCTACTGCACTTTCTACATAATATATTTCCTTGGATAGCAAGTAAAAGAACTTTTATGTCTCACTCAGCATTTATTGTAATTCATTTACCTACACCTTCCCCTTTCCATTCCCTTGCACAAACAAACGCCAATAGTGCGTTGCGTTTGTTCTGTGTTTGTGTTAGAGAAAATAAAAGATGGTTTAACATAAAATATTACCATTGTTCATACTTAATCATCAGCAGTCACAATAGTGCATCAACAATGCACCACAGTGCATAATAATGGTTCTAATCGTGTTCGTGAAATTGATAGCTTTTAGAATGAAGATGTTTATAATGTAAATGATAGTAGACATTAGTAAAATATATATGATGTAGGTAAATCGATTTTTCATTCTAATACTACGTTTTATTTGCTACATATTATCCTTATCTGGATATTTCTCCAAGGTGTCCCTGTCCTGTCTCACCCGACCCCCACAATACAACAGAACAGAACAGTAGATTATTAACTTAAAAAGAGTAGCAGAAGGCTGGGCTAAAGCCAAAGCCAAAACCAAAGCCGAGCTAACGTGAGCTAAGCCTTACGAATTTCAATTTACATACATATTTGTAGTTAGGTAGGTATGTAGTACAGGGACAGTAGTATTTTATTCTTCCTTCCAAATAAGATTTACAGTAGGCTCTGACCAATAAAGCAATTAGTCTGAAATAACATTAATGGGAACCCTGTAGATGCATTAAAGATAGCTAGATTTCATCTTAAACCACATTGGTAGGCTTTTTAAATGATGCGCAATATACATTAGGAATGAGTAGGTAGACTATTACGTAAAGCCAAAGGTAAGCAACTATCTATGTATAAGATAAGCCTTGTCTGGTCTGGACTCCTCTTATTCATCTAATTATCCTCTTAATCTCATGGTCATCGCATCTCCATATGCATGCCGTGCGGTGCACCAACTTCTGTTTCTGATCACATTAATAAAAATCCTGCCAAATTAATGACTTACAGTCACAGATAAGCCCAAGGGAATCACTTTACATGTTCCCTGCCCTATAGTATATGTAGTATGTAGCATTTCGTCTATAATAGTGGGTAATAATATTATTTCTTTGCATTTCTAGCTTGATAAATTTTATTTTACACTTACACACTACAACTAGTATGTAGTTGAGTAATATCTGTAGTTGTAGTAGTAATAGTAGTAGTATTTGTTAATTTTTCTCCCATCACATCAACTTTGCTTAGAATTCTAATGCATAATCCACTATTATCACTATCTCTACTGATATTATATCATACGAACACTCAATCAACTCCCAGAACAAAGTCGGGCGAACTTCATTTTAAAAGTGTGCAATTAAAAAGTTCCCAATACTTATGTGTATGTAGTAAAATAATGTATAGCATGTACATACAAAGTATGTGTGTGCATGTATTTTTGTGCCGAAAGGTTCTTTGTAGTAGGTAGGTATTATGGTTTCCGTCTCAATACTCCTCTCTTCACAAACCAGAACAAAGCACTTAAAAATGTTCCCATGGAATGGTTGGCAAGCAAAGCAGGAGTAAAGTTAAAGATGAAAGGTTAAAATCAGTTAAATTGGTGAATAAAGTATAAAAGCTAAATTTGTATGTAAATCAAGGGCAGAAAGGTTAGAAATTCAATAGATTATGTTACAACCCATAAAATTAAAGAGCTATTCCTGCTACTAACAATATAAAAGAATAATAAAGTCAAGTCAACTAAACTCAACTCAAGTGAAGATCACATAGATCACTCCTTCAGAAGTTGTTTCTATCTTGAGAGAAGGTAAACTATTAAAAGGTAACATAACAGTATACTGTTAGTTTGATAGAACGGTCGTTAGCTTCCCTTAACTATATTTATAGTATATTTTTTATCGTTTTAAGTGGGAGGCTTCATTTTCTTCTCTAATGGCAAAGTAAATGAAGTAAGCTGTGTAGTCTAGGATGTAATGTTCATCTCCGATCTAAGTATACACATGTAGTAATGAAAGAAGTAGTAGTTACGAGAGTTAGTAAAGTAATAATAATAATAATCATTATCATCATCATCACCAACTCAAAGTCAAGTCAAACTGAAAATCAACCAAAGCTGAGCCAACCATGCAAGTTAAAAGGGAGTTCAGCATTAGTTACTTACTTTATTGTAAATATACATTATACATACCAACATGTTATCTTCTTAGCTACCCTTTCATTTACAACTTGCTACCCATACATTTTCCAACAACGGATCCATCCGAGGCTAAAATAGCTTTACGATTTACCATTTACTCTCCACTTCTAACCTGAACCTAACTCCTAATTTTCTACCTTCCACCTGTGATATTGTGTGTGCCCTTTTCATTATTGCTTTTTTAGAGACTTACTTACTTAGTTATCCTTAGTGGAGCATGAGAACATTCTTTAATACCTAAGTTGGCTTTGGCTTTGACTTTGGCTGTCGAAGGATCATCCGAAGCCGGACAAGAAGAGGATCCCAACTCCAACCACCTGAACAATGGCTAGAATGCAAAAGGGCATTGAGAACAAGGAGTCACTCGTATCTTATTGTTGGATAATGTGATGTGATCCTAACGTTATGTTATGTGATGTTACAAACAGATACAGAGATACCATGTACCATGTAACTAATGCATTAATGTTGATGTTATCCGTAAGAAATGAAATGAACTATGAAAATCCTTCACAACACAATATATAGTATATATTTGTAAGTACCATAATACTACAACATAAGTAACAATGTTATGCATCCAGCATGTGTACTCAACTCAAACTCAACAAATCCTAGCTACATAAGCTAATTCCTTGGATTTTCCATAAAAAATTAACTTGACTGATAACAACATACTAGCTACTTAAATTCGAACAATACAAAACACTCATACACGCAGTCTAGTGTAAATCTAGACATGTTTAGATCTTACTAGATTGTTTACGGAATTTTTTAACTAAATATTTTCTGTTCAGGGTAGTCTTATAAAATAATATCTCGTTTAAAGTGTATTTACTAGTTTAGTGTACTTTATATACCAATGAAAAATTCAGTAATGGGTTGGAAATTCCTTCTTTACTTTTACAAATAGATCACATTTTCGTATGATGCCTGGTTTATACTCCAAGAAAGTGAAGCTATCAATTAAGCATAACTTTAGTTTTGTCATTTATACTTTCTCGATTGTACAATAAAAAGTGAAGTTTTTCACTATTCGAGTTATTGAAATATTTCAATAACGAGAAAAGTGAAGATCTTCACTTTAACGTAAAAATAATTTCTTGAATCTTGAAAATATAAATCCAAAAGGTGAAAATTTTCACTATATCTCCCTCCTCATTTCACTTTTTTTGGAGTATAAACTAAGCGGAACATGTTATTAATTAATAAGTGTTATAGCTTTCCCCCATGAAGAAATTGATTTCAATGAAATCAATCCAGAAAAAGCTAATTTGGATATTCAGACACACGGTTTGCGAATCCATTGATAAATATTAGCACACTAGATTTCTAGCTTGCAGATACTACAATTACTACAAATTCCTCTTTCCTAACTTGTCGCAAACAAACAGGGTTTCAAGTTTTTTTTCAGTTCTTTATTTGGAATTTAATAGAATGGAAATAAAAAATAAAGCGATAATAAATACAGGTTAATATTTTTCATTTCTACTAACACAGATACATATTAAATGCACATATTACGTTCAGTTCGTCAGGTTTGTGCATTTAATGTGAATTTCCTGTACAAACTAATTATAGTATGTCTGCTTTTACTATGTAATTGTTAAAGGATTGTTAAAGGGAGCTGACAAGGAGGAATAGTTGTTCTAGAAAAATGCATGACTTCCAGACTAGTTAGCTACGTGGTACTTACTATTGGTATAACAAGTAAATATGGAGGTATGTGCATTAATAACAAGTAAAATCATTAAAAGGGAATATAATAAAGATTGAAAATGAAGGAAAAGCTAACATTGCATTAGGAAGGTTAAACTTTTGAAAGAAAAACTGAAAGCAAAGCAAAAGCAACGTCCAGCCGGTAATATTACATTATTTTACAGAAGCGTAGCGTAAGGCAGGTAATGAGAAAAAAATTGAACGAGGATTCTTAAACTTTAAACAAGGCGAATAATGATTATGTTATGTTATGATGTGTATGTATATTGTACATGTGTGTGCTTAAAATGCATATTGCAGTGTAAAAGATTATAAAAAGCGTGTTTCTCCCTTCCAAAGTTAAAAAGGAACATTAAACGTGGTTTAGAAAGTTATGGTAATATACATACACACAAAGTAGTAATAGTAAAACGAAAACTGAAGAAGCCAATAGAATAACATAACATTACGGGAGATGGTTAACTTACATCCCTTTTTTACATTTACCTACAGATACTACCTACCTTGATGTTCTCTCTTGTGTTATTGCGCTATAGAAATACATAAGTGAACTGAAATGAACTGAGCTGGTCACGAATATTAAGCAGACGGCCTTGTATTTTAGTTAGTCTTCTTGAATGTTGAAGACGAAGATGATGTTTCGAGACTCGAACTCGAACTACACTATCGTTAACGTATATAATAGTAGTAATATGTAAGTAAGTTCTTCGTGAGTCTTAAGAACTAATGCAATAGAAAATAATATAATGTAAGAAGGTAAACTAGTAAATAGAATCAACGAAAGAAATGAGAAAAATAATAAGAGATAAAAGTAATTTGGTCTATAGATTCCCTCCTCTCGGTTTAAAGACTGAGACTAGACTACGTGTACGTAGTACAACTAAATTACTTTGGAATGAAATCAAGAATAATTTTCTACCTGAATCTATTAGCATTACATTTATATTAAGGAGTTAAGGAGTTAAGGAGATTCTCTATCTTATAATAAATAAAGGGGAGTACTTGAAACATTGAATTTGAAGAACAATGAGTCATAAGGCTATTTCACCTATGAAGTTGCAAGGGGCTCGATAAAGTAATTATCTCTTTGGCTGTTATTATATTATGGCTCGCCTGGCCTGGCCTGGTCTGAGTAAATCCCATCGAATCCTTTATGAGATGACTAAAAGACCAAGCGATAGATAAGAGCCCATTCTGAGTCTGACATGATTTTCATTAGATCTCTCAATGAGCAGATTTACAACATGGAACAGCTTGTGAGATCTCGTTCACAGATTCTTATGGGTGGCAAGAGCATTGAGTCAGATAATAAAAAGACTCTAAAAAGAGGATTCCTGTCCTGAGTGTCTTGTCCTCTTATTTAAGACTCTACATATCCTATACATACTTACATACTACAACAATACGTAAGAATAAGAATGAAACACAGGCTGATATTGATACTATGCTGATATTTTACTACTTATTTACTAAGATATCTTATACCTTATACCTTTTCCAAGATTCTGTAGTACAGTATCAAAGTATCAATGCGTTTACAAAGTCTTCAGAGTAAAAAGAAAGGATTCTATCTTCTATCTCTATGAAATTGGATTGGAGTTGGTAAATGATCATGTTGAACAAACATCAGACGACAAGACGTGAACTGAACGGAACGGATAAAATGACCCTTTAGGTTCGGTTACGATGAAATCAGATAAGTAACTAAGTAACTTGACAAGAGAGACAATCAAAGACCATAGCATTCCATATGTAGCTTCGCTTTGGCTTGGCTTGGCTGCTAAAGTAGTAAAAGCTTAGAAACCCACGAAAAAAACGACATCGCATCAACCCTTTTGGTACAACAACCCGTTAAAAATTAAATTTTAGATATGGTTGCGGTTTCACTATAAGTACACTTACATACACTACGACTACACACACACAGATGTAGTAAACTCTATCTATTATGCTACAAAGTACGTTACATGGTAAAGTATTTGGTATTTCCCACTTCATAGCTACTATTCCATAAAATCCTATCTCTAATGCAATATAATGGGGATACAAAGTATCATTGTACAAAGTAAAAGTAGAGATAATCCTTTTTTGGTCTCATCTCGTTCTCTTGATCTTCTGTGGTCTCATTGAGTCCCTTATTGTTAGCTACAACTACAACTACAACACAACTACATTTTTCCTTCTTACATACATACATTGGCCTGGCCTGGAAATACCATACATACCTTCTAACTTCTGCTGTGGTGCACACAAATACAAACAACACGAATTTAACCCTTTCTCTTTAAAATTTATACCCTACCCAACATATCGTAACCACCAGAAAATTCTTAACATAGCTTGTACAGGTGGAAATTGTACAAATAACTTTTAATACATCAAAATATACTAAAGCGTAGCTGTTTGCAAACATTTTTATACTAGAATCAGTATGTATAAATTATTAAGAGCATATTTCTGGATAAAAAGTATCATTGATTCTGTTTGGGTAGTTATAAGGAAATGTCCTAGCCTCAGCGTACGTATTTTTGACCTTTGAGCGATACAAATAGGATATCGGTGCAATTTGGATGTTGTACATAAATACACAACACAACAGATCATAGTTACAGTTACGTAGTAAGTAGTAGTGTGTACGTATAGTAGAGAGTAGAGTAGAATTTTTGGCCTCATGAGACCTTCCTTCAGTTTCTCTTACATTTACTTAAGTTACATAGCCCCACATCAGAAAGGCACACTGAACTGAACACATCGCATCGCTCGCATCCCATCCAATCCAATCGGAAATTCTAAGAGAAGGAAAACAGAGGAGAGCAATGTTAATGTTGAATGTCTGCTCTGACTGAATGTGAATGTGCGAATAGGGAGGATACAAAAAGACACACACACGACAACGACTTTTCTCCTGAACTGAACTTAAAGTGAGTCGAGTGCATTATTGCTCTGTGACAGGAGGACAGGGGCAGCAGGAGAAAACTTTCCTTCCTTCAACTCACATACATACATACAGATTCGAATTCGACTGTCGCCAGGCCCCAAAAGCAACTGTGTTCTGTACCTAAAGAACAGAACAGAAGAGATACTTAGCAAACTACGCAAAGGATATATTATTATAAGTATCTGCTATAGATTACTCCATACAAATACAGTGCTTACCAGCGAAATGCCAAATACCATAGGTAAAGTAGAAGGTAGCCAACCAGGCCAGACCAATTTGATATAATAGTGGAATGGAATGGAATTGTATGGAGAAAGCGAGTCAGGACAGGACCAGGAGTTAAATAGCTGTATGTAATGTATAAGTCTGTATGTTACATAATATGGAGAAAAAGGGAAGAAGGTACCTAGTATACTAAATACTACGTATGTACATATAGTACTTGTGTGCTGTATGATTCCTTATGTAGGTATGTATGTATGTATATCAGGAGTAGAGGAGAGGAGGAACGACTTTTGATCCCATTGGGATCTACACGATGCTTTTTGCCTTGATTGAAAAACATGAAAGTGCACTTTCGCTTAGTAGATTGGCATTGCCTCATTTCGGACTGACTTTCGCTAAGTATTATTTATATCGTTTCTCGACTAGTTTCTACTTTTCGACTCCTGTTCTCTTTTCCTCTATCTCTGCCCTAGCCGAGTCCCTAAACTCACTCTCTCCTGATTTTACTTAACTTTACTGTAGTTGTTGTTACTTAAATCTAATCCACTCACTACTTCTTCAGCTTCATCCTCGTCTTGTCTAACGTAAGGCGATTCCAGCATTTTCTCTCTCTCTGGCTCTCGTCTACCTAAATCTAACATAACGTTAGTTACGTATTACATACTTTTACTATTTGAGTGTTGGAGAGAGAGAGGAAAACTCCGACACACAACATTCCATACCATACAGTCTTAGTTAGTTGGTTAGTTTAGTTAGTTAATAGAAATACAGTACAGGAGCAAGTAAATAAGTATAAAGTATAAGTCTATGTACAGATATGTAGGGGGAAGGCAGTCCAGTCCAAGCCAAGCCAGGAAAATACAATGCTTGAATTCATTTAGGGTTTCCTTTGACTTAAGTTCCACTTTTACTATAATATTATGTATGTATCTGTAAGTAAGTAAATAGAAGAGAGAAATGAAATACAGAACAGTACAGAACAGAACACTAAACTCCTTTTCCCATAATTACTTTAAGAGTGTAGAATGTCAGAGGGATGGCAATCTTCATCTCATCTCTTAATCTAACACCTTGACTTAATATTGGTTAACTCAAATTCTACTTTCCTCTACTCTACTGCAAGAACTAACGAAATCTAAGTATACACTAAATTAGAGGAGATTTAGTTTGAATCTTTATTTCATTACTGTACTACATATATAAAGTAAACCATAGACTGTGTGGACTATTCTTTATATAATGTGCATCAGAATTTTAGATTGCCCTTTGTGGACTGGACTGGAGTGGAGTCTGGAGTGAAGCAGAGAGTTTTAGTTTATATTAGTTCAGCACACTTTTAATGAGTCATCTGGCTTGACTTTAGTTTGACTTTTAATGAGTCGTTAATACGTAATAGCCTCGTAAAACACTTTTACAGCTCGCAAAATCAAAACTAATGACTTTATTTCAGATTGGGGTCTTTTAACCTAAACTGGGAGACTATACGGGACTATATTGAAGAATACCTACATTCTACATACAAAAGGATTTATTCTCCTCTTGAAGGCAACTCTCAAGACTGTTGTTAAATATCAATGAATTATTTATTAACAAAATTAAAATTGACGTTGACAATGATTAGCTTATCATCACAGTAGTCATCCCAGAATGGAGCTCTTTCTTTTAATGTCCTTAGTGCCTACTTTTTATATTTCAACAACAAGTGTGTCATAGTCATAGAAGTCACACTCATTTTTAACTCCGCTTGTCCTCCATTGGAAGGGAGTCATTCATTGTACATTCAGTTCTTTTCATGGGAACACACAGTACAGTAGTTCATTCATTCTTATTTTATAGTCTTGTTTATACTCTTGAAGCCCTATTTACAAATTGGATTGCTGTCAGCAATAAAAATTTTATACTATTTTATTTTAATCCTTAAAATCATTAAGAATTACTCAAGTGTTAGTGTAGACTTTGTCACTTGCAATAAAATAAGTCAATATTATTTGTAGCAACACCAAATTGGTAGCTAAACACTAAACAAACCCTTAAAAAGCTGCAATTGTCTTGCTTCCATTCAAACCAAATAGTTTATTATGGTCTGCCGTAGTTTATTCTACTTATGTACAATAAACATTAACACTAACGAAATAATTTTGCTAATTAAAAAATGCAAGCATCATGATTGGATGGATTATACCTCTATATGAGTAGGAGATAGAAGGAGCTATGTATATTTTAATCTGCAGATCTCTTGTCTAGATCGAATTTTTATAAGAAAACTAACGACAAAACCCATAACTATAAGTGTAAAATGGATTACCAGAAACATAACTTACATTTTCACAACACATTTTCACACAAGATAAATAATATACGGACAAGGCTACAGTTAATTATACTGCATGACTATAAAAATTAAGAACTGCATCTAAAATAGGTTTGTGGATTTATTTGTATTATAAACAAGTTAAGTTGCTAAAGATTCTACAGAACTCATATTTTATTATATTATTATTTTGATAATACACCCACAACAATTATATGAATATAATAATTATTCTAGCATACGAAATTATTGTATTAGATGATATATGGCAATGATATTCTGAATGTGTATGGTTTTGCATATCATGGGGCAAATACTTCTTTTGCATGTAAATGTAGTAAAATGCGTAATTAGTTCATGGAGTCGAGAATAAATGGATTATAAGGAAAGTTGTAGGTAATTATAGTTTAATTGTAATATTAAGGTTTGTCTATCTCTACGAGGGCCTTTTAATGAATTTATTTCCATGAGGCGATTTAAGTCAAGTCAAGTCAAAGCAATCTTGTGAAAAAGCTCCGTTGTTTTCTGCACTGAACGTATACACTATCTACTTGACTCACACTAAAGAGCTCTTCTGTTAATTTACATCAAATGCTCCGATTTGCATGTTTATTGCTTTTCTTCCTCTGCCATTCAAATTTCAATTCACCATGCGATGCACTGCCATGCCATGCCACGCTATGCACACATACATAAGTTACTAAACTAACTATACAGATATATAATATAAGCAAATCAACTCACTTATTTACTCCAACCAAACCAGCTACACTAAACTCAACTCCCGTCTCATCTATCTCTTTCCATTCCATCTACCTTTTCTATAAATTGTCCATAGCACAGAAGAGTCATTCAATTACTACATTGCAATTTTCATTAAAGGGTTAGTTAATCTCGTCTTGCTTTGTTTTACTTAAGCGGACCATATCATGCATACTATTGCATACAAATATAGGGAGACCTATAGTTATGTAACTTTGTATAACTAATATCTCTCCAAAACATTAATGTTCTGCTTACTTACTCCGCTTTGCTTTGCTTTTCCTATTTCTTCAGTAATTGCATGCATGGCGATGGTAGTGAAATATTATATAGAAGGAGCTCAGCAGTATGCGTGGGGCCTTTTCTCTCTCATGTAAGAATATAACTCAGTTGTTGTTCAGTTCAAAATTAAAACATGAAACACAACACAACGTGCACTGCACACTCAAAGGGAGTTACCTGACTTATTAACTAACGATAAATCTGAAACTAAACTCGCCTTGCTCACTACTGCAATTCTTTTTACCATTGCATATTGCTATTACAAACTATTTTCAATCCTGAACCACCTCAACATTCAACCAGTGCAAAAATCGTATGCAAATGCAAAGCAAAACACCAACTGGACTGGGTTACATTTACATTATGTACATTTAAAATAAACGATTCTGATTTTTATGTGTTTATGTATGTACTATAATATCTAATACTAACTTGGAGTATATTATATTTAGGTAGTGTAATGTATCACAAAGTACTGTAGTGTACGTAAAAATATAAACCAAAACCAAGCATGTGGCTATTTAGTACTCGCACAAATGCAGATCAACTTCAACTTCAAATTCAACTCACTCTTTCTCCTGAGCTGCTTGTAGACGTCAAATAGCTTTGGCATTTATTTGGCTGCACCTTTTCATGCAATTACCGTCCATCATTCTAAATCTGCATTGCATTGCAATAAAATAATGCATGTAATACATATTCGTATAAAAAGCAACTCAAAAAGCAAAGCTAAGGTGCCTAAGTAGATCTTACGCTGGACTTGGCCTGAGCGAACTGGAATAATATAAGCATAGCATTTGCGATTTACTTAAGTAAGTAGCAATATGTTGTATGCTATTTCAACTATTGTTTATGACGGTGACAATACCCTTGGAGCAACAGCAGGCCAGGCATCACGTACGTGATAATAAACGAGTTGTACTAAATAAGGGAGAAAGAAATATCAGATCGGTTTTTGCATACAGACAAGTATTACTACTTACTACTTACTATGTAATATGTAGGAACTATACTGCACTACGCATTTCTTTATGTGCAAATTGCAAATTGTGATTTGATTTCTATTTTAAAACAATAATTTGTTTACGCACACTAGGTTTTACCTTTGCTTATACTATACAAAGCCAAATCTAGTAGATCACTCAAAGGCAGTACTAAACTACAGAAGTTATTTCCTTATTGTACATAAGAAATACATACACACATGCATTACACATATTTGCGTCATTAGAGATACTGTATTTCATTATCACACGTGTATCTTGCAGTTACACTCACACTACAAGAAAATATTAAAATGGTGAATAAATAATATTAGTATGCAAGTTTGTTCAGCCTGGGCAATTCAAGTTCATGTTAAATTTTATAGGTGTCATAATTTAGCTTGATTTTTAAATTGCATGTGAATGTGAGATGAAGTGAGCCAATAGATTTGTGTACTGTGTACAGAGAAGAGAGTGAGTGTGGTAATGATGTAAAGGAGTTTGTAGCAAAAGCAAAGGTAAAGCAAACGAAACCAGAAGAGAGATGAATGAGATTTGGAGTGGAGTGTATTGTATAATATAAAACAAAATGAAGCAACATAACTTTTAGTGGGACTCGACTGGAAAACACAAGTTTTGGAATAACCGTTAAAATCCGTGTTTGTAGGTAAAACTGTTTGTGGGAAAGAAGATTAATGTATTACAGTCATACGAGCATAATATGTAGCACCGAAGCAGTGCTAGTAAAGCAACATAACAGAAAATGAACAGTAGCACCGCTACCGCTATTATAAATATAATCTACAAAACACAACACAACATTCTATCGTACAAAAAACACATTACAATTTGCCATAAGTTGTAAAAAGGCATTACACACGTATTCCTATTTATATTTAGCATTTAACATTCACAAACCAAACCAGGTAACTAAAGTACCTACGCTACGGTTCTTTTCCTACCCGATAACGGACGGGGATATCATACTAACATTACTGTACACAAGAGAAATAAATAGGAATGAATTTGGAAATGGAAAAGAAGATGATGCGATTGCGATAGAGTGTATAATATTGTGGTTTGGTTTGGAATTGGAAGGAACGACTTCTCTCCACTCTCCACTACATTATATTATACGTTCCTTTCGCATTACTCGCATTCAAGTCTAATTTTAGTTGGATTTCTCGTGTGTGCCGGCAATTAAAGTTGTAGGCTTTGAAAGCAATTAGGTTCTTACGTGCGAATGGCTTTGTAATAATATGAAAGTCTGATTTAGTGACATGCCCTGCCTGTTTTACTCTACGTATACCTACATAACATACTAAACCAAACCAACTAATGCAGTCTACGTTACCTACAACTCACAAACCAAACCTAGTTCTGCTTTTCTCCTTACAAAAGCAAAAGCCAAGTCCAACCATCACACACACACATAATATATAATACTTACTGCATATTTACTATCAGTACTATTGTAGTGTGTAGTGTATTACAAGAATTTATATTATATGTATTCCTTCAGCTTCGGTCTGTATGATACTAACATAACGTTAAGTAAGTAAGTACATACATTATTAGCAAAAGCTCACTCACAATCAGTAAGTGGTTAGCTGTCTTTCTTCCCTGCCTGGCCTGGTGGTAGTGGTAGTATTACATATATTAGCTCCTACTGCTTCTTGTATTTATTATATTATGTAATTTTAAAATATGCATTTTACATTTCACATTACATAGAAATGCAGAGATAGTCTATAGCTAACCGAAATATAACCTAAATAAATATATAATGCATTGCATACATATTATATGTATTTGTTAGTTAAAATCTCATCCTACCACACCAGCATGCTACACTGTCCTATACTTGTTAGTTATGCTATGATATGCATGTGTTGGTTTGAATTGATTTCTACTCTCAAGTTAGTTTGATTTGGTTTGTTGGTTTGAATATAAGTATAAGGAGGACATAATGTACATAGTTTGACTCTGAATGAGTAGAGTATAGTTTACTGCATGGATTTAGAATAATAATGTACAGGATGGCTGCACGATCTCCGTCGAGCTCTCTCCTCCTCTTTCCATCCATGAATATTGCTCCCGTTGGCTTGATTATGATGTAATAAATCCTCTTCGCAAGCCACGTTAATTGCACACTAGACATGAGCTAATCTCCTATAGAATTCCATTCCATCTCTTTTCTTTGCCTTTTCCTTGTGTTTATGTTCGACGACTACGAAGGACGGCTCCCTCGTATCCTGCTGATTCTGATTTCATCCTACTGTTATGTGTTATCCTTATAATATGGAGCACTGGTATGGCATGGCACTGACTGACGGAGCTTTAAGTAAGTAAGCAAGTAAGCAAAGTACCAGGCTAGAGTGAGAGACCCGTCAAATATCAATATCAACATCAACCCTATCAAGAATGCTATGTAATGCATATAAGTATAGGGAAATATTTATATGTGCCATAAACGTATATGAGCCAAACCTATGAAATAATAGTCTGCCGAATTTTCCCTTGTAATTTTCAATTACAAACTTATTGTCAATTAATTCTTTGCTATGATATCATTTTCTTCTTCTTTATTAATGAGATCCTTAATTGAAACAAGGCGAAACAATTTCTGAATCTATTATGACGAAAAAGGCGTTACTGCGAGACGTAAAATTATTTCACTCATAATTCCAGTTTAAAATCAGCCTTCAGCACGTGAATAGTGAATAATATGGAGCAGATATGGATACAGCTACACTGCAACACACAAAAGCAAAACAAAATAACATATTAAACCCATGTAAAAGGCTACACCAAGACTTCTGCCATGCCAGATCACGGTCAGACACTAAATACGTATTATACATAAGGAATTAGGACTGAACCGACTACTTTTGACTTTCCTCTTTAATAGATATCGTATTATAGAGCAAAGCGAGCCATTTTAATGCCATAACATCGCCACACTATGGCTCTATGATCAAGTGAGCAGAGATCGGCCCATTAGAAATGGTGTAATAAACTATGGAACCCTTGTTGCTCAGCTTTTTACCATTATGACGTCATTTATGTCCATAACAGCCAACAATTTGTCATAAATTGCTCCATAAATTTTAGCAACCCTCACTAGGAGCTTTTAACCATTGGAAGATTGGAACTAATATTTACTAAAACTTATCCTACCTGTACATTATATCTGTTCTCCTCATTAAATTGGGTTGTAGGCAGTACAATCCTTAAATACGTATTCTGGGGGTAAAAGCTGCTGAATTCTTGTCACAAAATGTACACAGCTCATTAACGCATGTTGTGGTAGTACATGTTATACATATATAGTATAGGCATAGTAATTACCAACTTAATAATAGATTTGTTTGTTTTTTCCTGTGTCAATCTTAAAAAATAGTAATCTCGATCATGTACTGTATATTTATTAGACGAATAATGGTTGAGTTAAGTACATTCGCTGAATTGATTTAATAAATTAATCAAAGTTATTCTCCATGAAGAAAATAATGCCTTCAACGCTATTATTTCCATCCAACTAATTCTACAGCTGAAAATGATCCGTTGTTTAATTTTTAAATACTGTAATTGATAGTGTTTTGCGTATGTTCCTTTATAATGTCTATACTTTTATAGTATGTATAAGTACATTAGGTGGGGGGACTCACTTTAAATCTATTTTGTTTTGGTCGAAAAATATTCAAATTAAAAAATTAGATGCTAGAGCAGAAATCTGGAGTCGGACGCTGCAAAACAGTTCAGCCGTAAAACGAAAGCCAGAATATTCTGATGTTGTTAGAAGATTGTGTAATAATTGCATTTATAAATCGTATAAATCCTACTTTTCCAGAGGTTACTCGGACATCAAACACATAAGTCTGCCAAAAAAGTCAAAACAAGTGACTTATTTTCATTATATTATAGAAAGTGAGCATTATTGTAAGAACGAATGCATAGTATGGTATTTATACGGTTCACTTCATTAAAGATCGAGAATGATTACGAGAAGAATTGTCATGCGAAAACAGTTGCCATGTTATAGGTATTTTAACTAAAAACAAAAAGGTATGTTCTAGAAACTGGAACCATGGAGTGTGTAGCTACAAATTGTAAGTAGAGGACGAGAGGAGAATGTAGCACGCATTGTCAGATCAAACGCTCACCTTTCACCTCATCAGCTCATCTTTGTGTAAATCTGTCAAAGAAATAAGTTTTATAGCAGAAAATGCTCATGATTTCCCCTTCGAAATCAAAACCAACCACCAACCACCAACTTTGCAAATTCTTGCATTTTCAGTTGTCTTTAAATTGACTCCCTGACTTGTACGTAGCTGACATCATTGAGTCATAAACCACATTCTCTGTGCATTATGTCCATTTGCTTTTATATAAGTGTGGTGATATCCTATTACCTTGAATTCCTTAGCTCCTCCAGTGTAAGATAGAACAATAAAATGGGTTCCATTTCAATATTGCACTATGCTGTGCACAGTTGTATAGCGTGCTCTGCAACATCTTGTCATTCTTCTACCTGGCTGCTTCTTATCTCATGGTGATCTTAAAAGATGTAGGCACCTATGTAAATATGTTAATATTATTTCTCTTTCCATGTGTACTTGTCACGTCAGTTCCTGTGACTTGTGAATACTCCGTAAAATATACGACAACAATGTTACCTACAGATATGTGTATGTATGTACATAATACATAGTTAGTTATTTTATTGTTAGTAAGAAAATCAACCTTTTAATGCCAAAATTATGATTCAACAACATCTTCAACCAACTTTACTTACTTATAGGTAGGTATGCGCATACTGAAACTCATTGTTTTATAATAATATTCAATTGTTTGGGGAATTTATGGATAATTCTCTCGATAAAAGTAAGTAAACGCAGTAAACCTAAGGTACTACTTCTATATTCCATCATGAGACTATGAGAGTTTAGTTTAGTATCTAGAATTTATAACTTGAGAATTTCATCAAAGATTTTTTTATTTGCAGGTTTTTTGCAGTAGTTTCTTTAGCCATCTGTATTCTTAAGGCAGCTTCACTTGATTTTACAATCGAGATAATAGCGTAATGATGGTAGCAATAAAAATAATGCATCCGCTTGGTTAATAAAACACCGCATTAGCTTTCGTCACCGTTCCTGCCTTGTCTAGCTTTACACATTTAGTAACTACTACATTAATGTTCACTCACCTGCCAGTTTACATTGAACTTCATTATATTAAATCTACAGATAGAGACATGGAATATATGGCTTGGCTTCAATTGACTGCTCTGGACATATTTTGTTTCGCCAAAGGAAATAATAGAGGGGAACGGGAGTTATTGGCCTACAACAACAAAACATAAGCAATCTTAAGCGAGCCTTTGTAGTTCTGCCGATAATATTTCAGAGGTGTTGTTGGCAGTGAGACGATATTGTTGGTGAAGTGTTAAACATAAATTTTTGCACACGGACAAGAAAGAACATTTCATTATTAAGGTACAATTTTGCTTATTTTCTGCAGGAAAGCAATGAAAATCACCTAAATGTATTTTACAAGACCAAAGAAAAGCAAATGTATCTAATAGATATTGTGGTACACTTTTAATTAGTACATTCGCAAACTATTAAAGATGGCAAAAAATCATTACATTAAGAAATCAGCGTTATAACTTTGTGACAAAATAAAGAAATAACAATAGTGCACTGTATGTAGTAAAAATGTAATTTGCTACTTGGTGAGTAGTAAGCGGAGACTATTATGGCTACTTTTTTCTCAGTTTTTTCTCGTTTTGGTTCCGCTAAAGTGACTTGAGTCGCATTCTCATAGTTTTATCTCCTCAGCTATTATGGGTGTCTGTACAAAACAGAATTATATAACTATTTCCTATTCCATAAGGAACCTAAGCCAAAGCTAAGGAAACGAAGCTGATCTGATCGCATCATGAATAGAACATGCAACAGTAGTTATAATGTCTACCATTATAATATTAGTAATAGCTACACATAATAAGAATACAAGTAAGTGTATAGTTATAGTATGAACCAAAAAGCATGTTGGCAATAATAAACGAACTAAGGAAGATGAGCCAACAGGACGAGCGTAAAATGTCATAAAACGCATTTAACGGGCATTGTCCAAACCTTGCAATTTCACACCCCAGCACTTGTGAGACATATTACGATGACTTTGTGTAATTATGCAAAGAAATTACCTAGATGCCTTACACATAAGTGCATAGAACCGGCTATACGTATTCTTAACCATCCTAATCGCTATATGGTATGTAAGTAAGTATGTAAGAAAATAGCTCGTAAGTTAACTAAAGTAATAGCATTATTGTATTGAAACGTAGTAACAACATAAATATAATATAAATACATGAACTATTAACTATTAGCCTTAACTTACTTAAAGTAGCAAGTTCTATCCACGAACAGAACATGAATGACTACCTCCTATAGTACACAGATATAATATGGTGCTGGTTCTTGTACGTGTAAAATCCTTAAGAAGTTAAGGAACTCCTTGGAACAATGTTGTTTGTACCGTGCCGTGTTTTCACTTGGATTCGTTCCGTTCCCAACCGTAATAATAATAATGATGATAATGGTAATAATAGTACATAAGTAAGTAATGATCTCCTTAGTTGCCTTTATCCGCCCGCCTTCTACTTATTCTATTCTATTGTGCTGTCCACATCGTGTCTTTGTACCAATGTACTACTATTATTAACTTTGTCGAGTTCTATACCCACCAACGAGCTTGTATTTATATTCTTACATAATACAAAACAATAAGTAAGTAAGTACATATCTTTCTTTGTGTACTTGTACTGTTCTGCACTTACAAACTACTATATTGTAGTGTACATACAATATGCAATTACTTAAGGATGTTATACAATCTATTAGGACTTCCTTTTTTACTTAAGACAGATAGTAAAACACATGCTATGCATTTACTTACTGGAAATCCTAAGTGTAATAAAATTGCATTTTTTCTACGTAATGGTAATTAGCCTGGCATTGACAATGACAATGAACTGATTTTTATGTACGTAGGAAGTTCGAATACTAAATTGCCTAATTGTTTTACTTCTACACAGTTAAAATTACTGTTAATTGTTACAGAAATGTCTATTTCCATGAGTTATCGTTAACCAGACCACACTAATCCATAAATGTTTACAACCAACCTTTGTTACGCAACTCTTTAATTATATTTAGCATACATAATTTAAAAATCAGATCTGTAGTTTGAAACCAAGCTTGTGTTATGTATTTATGTATTTTTTTTCATATAATTCAGCAAACTGAATTTGACTTGACATGACATAACAATAAGTAACCTAAGTAGCATATTGGGCAACAGATCTATATAGAAAAGTAAGTTGCAATTGCAATACATAAATAAAATGTGGAAATCTAAGATCTAACAGGAAAATAATTTAGTTGAAGTTGAGAGTCTGTGTGGGCAGCAGTGGCAGTCAAATTGAGAATTATGGCTGATTTCTTTTCAGAGCTATTGGATAAACGGCAGATGATGCGTCTTGAATAAATAATTTTTTCCGCTAAGGTTGTATGTTGCATGTAGCATGTATTTAATATTTTTGTTGATATCAGGCAGAGAAAATCTCATGTATGGTTAACCCATTGCTTTCTCTTGGATATAACCAGAAATGTAACAACCCTATAGCACAATAAGCCATGAAAATACTCATAAACTTGTATGTAATGCATAATATGCAAAATCGCTTACAATATCGCGTGCCTGCAGTCAAGTTACAGTATTATTATTACCATTAGCCACAACTCAAGTCTAGTAAGTCAATTCTTCATACTAACTATGTATAGTACAGTATATATTTATAACATCCCTTCGTTTATCATTTATATTCATACGGTAGACTTTCCATGTATAAAGATTCGGTTAGTACAGGGTCGGACGAAGTTATTAACCCTTAGTCGGACATTAATTTGCAGCAATTTTTGCGTGGCAAGAACTAGTGAGAGCCCTAGTATTAAAAAAAATCTTGTATTATTTACATACAATTTAAATTGATGCAGATATAGTATTAGTCCCAATTTTTTGAATACACAATAAATTCAAAAAAGCTATATGATCTAATTAAATAAAAGATCTGAAAGACAATCTCCTGAAAAATATTTAGATAGGTAAAATCATATTGTCTGACCCTGTACACTAATAAATAAATTGCACACATAGGCAGGGGCACCTCAAATAAACTCCTTCAGCAAACTTACAATTAAAGTATGGCAATTGGATTATTGTAGAAGGAGAATTGGAGTACTATACCAGAAATATGAATCATTTAAGTCAACCAAAATTAATTTTCCATAAGAAACAAAGCTAGCGATAAGGATAAGGCTTCAATGTGTGTATAGGTATATACCTAGGTGCATACAATGAAATTTGATATTGAAGATTAGGGTTTTGTAGCTGTAGATTTAGCACAGCACATTTTATTTACCACCTCGTATATTATTTTCCTTCTGTTGATTACAGACTGCTCAGCTCGAATAGGAAACAGTTCCATAATAAAAGGTAAATAAAGTTAACAATTTTACGCTCTTTCTGTCATTTACTCCAGAACAGCGACGCAACGTTAGAAATAATTGACTTGGTTTGGCTTTGGTCAGCTTTTGTTTTGTTTGGCTAAGGTTTCCCTTTGTTATTCACAAGTTATTGTATAATGGTGTAACGTAGAGTGTGCTTTACATAGCTACTCTCCTCACATCACATCAGCTTAGCCGAAGCCAAAACGAGGCTAAAGGCTACTTTCAAGCAAACAATAGAATAATTGTTTCATTTTTTCAAATAAAGCATCTGCCATATTAAACTGAGGTTGGGCTCAGTAAAAATTCATAGCGTTATGTCAGAAAGCATTCCAATTACCAATTACAATACAAAACGTATCCTATGCATACGTAGGCCAAGCTAAGCCGTTTCTTATTCATATTCACAACACTGAACTGAGCTCATTCAAGTTTTTAACAGCGTTGTTGCTTATTCAAGAAATGCAGACAAAGCTATTTACATGCTATAACACGGATAAAACTATCTGCTTCATGTATATGCTTATTCAAAGTTAAGTTTATATTTACATACTCATATGCAAATCCCATAACATTAAATTCAATAGGCAAGCTCTTGCATGTTGATAAATGTTGAATAATATTTGTGTAATAATGTGAGTTGTGGACGTAAACTGTAAACAGTCACCAGACAAAGTTACACAAGTCTCAGTTCGATATTTTCATTAAGTATGGCAGCCCAATTTTAAATTTTGCATTGAATTGAATGAAGGTAGGGCTACCAAATGGAAAAATTAACGTCACGTCCAGAGTGCAGAATGCACAACTAACAATAAGGTATAATATTGTAGTATATGTATAGAAAGGTACGTACTTACATGAAAAAACTTTTAAAACAGAAAAGATAAGTATGTATATGCTATGTAACGTGTATCTATGTATTATAGTAGTAGTATGGTGGTATCCTTATGTATAGGTGCATACTTTTAACTTTAATTATCATATATCAATAGGAGTCACCCTCTATTGCATTTAGACAGTGCATTTAGATATTACATAAGTTAGGAGCATTAGTATTTAGAACTACTTACATATGGTATGGCATGATTACCAACTGTATGACTATATCATAGTTACTTACTACTTGCCTTAAATGTATGAATGACTCTGACAATTAGAGTTGAGCTTGCCATGCCTCCTGAAAATGAGTGCTCGTGTAGATTTCTCCGTTTGATAGGTTTATCAAGTGGCTAAGCCCACGCAATTAAATGTGTTCCCTTTCAGTCTATTTTAATTCGGGAATAATTTCAAGCTACTGAGCTGAGACAAGGAAACTTGGTTTGATTAGCTTTATGTATAAGTATAAGCTAATACATATTACCAGTACCAGACCAGACCAGACCAGGTATGTGTGCCTGGTCTGCGTGTATTATTGCATTCCCGTTTGGATTTGGATTGCATTAGTAGTTTGGAAATGGAAACAGTTTTCTCCGGTTAAATTATGAGCTTAGCTTGGCTGAACTGTTACGTAATAAACGTTAGGATATGTGATGTGATGTAATGAATGTATTGAGTGAGTGAGTGAGTTAGCCGAATGTGAGCTTCGTTGTTCGTGCAACTGAGAAGGCGTCAGCCTTTGATATAGAAGGTGTGGCACCTTTTCATTTATGATCTAAAACCCTTTTGTTCCTCCATTGCTTCCATTTTATGTCCATACGCTAATCTAATGTCTGCTTCTTGCTTATATTCTTACTTAGTTTGTTACTAAATGCATTTATAAGCAATGCCTTGATCTGTTGATGTGATGTGAGTTTGAGTGCCCCGCTTAGTTGCTTAACTTATGCGAGTGCTTAGGCATTTTGCTTATGGATATATTGTACAATAATAATGTGGACGAAACCTGCCTCACTTTTTCAATACAATGCAATACGTACAATACATAGTACAAGAACTGAACTTGTTAAAAACATTTGCTTTGCGGCTTTTCTCAAACGTACGTACTTTACTTTCTCATTCTGATTCCGACAGTCACTCCAGTCCAGCCAGTCAGCTCAGCCAACGCAAAAGAATCTTTTTAGGAAGATCTCTTCTCAGCTAATTGAACCTCACCCGTTGTAGTATGACACTGTATTTAATATGTACATACATTATTATAGCACACGTATTAGGTATAATATAATATCTTTTATAATTTTGGTTATAATCCATTTGCAGTGGAATGGAATGGAGTGGAGGACAGGCCAGGCCAAGCCGGGATCTAGTTTGGATTCTTAATAATAATGAGAACAAACACATCCCTAGATTGGCTAATAATTTGTTCAGATTTTTAGAGTGACTTGGTGTTAACAAGCCTACGACTCCATAAAAGTTAGACATACATCGAAAGGGCATCTGCATACAATAAGTTGGTAATAACTATAGCCATAGCAAGTCTTCCTTGCTTAATATTAACAATTTTCTTCATCATACCTTCTATAACCCTATTTATTTATGTACAAGTATTACTTAGTGTGTAAGTGTTCATAGTACACATTAGATAGTCTCACCTGAAGGAAAAAATGAATATGTACTAGGTATCTTCTAAATAAATAAGTAATAAGTAACATGCTATATATATAGTATGTAATGTAAATGAAATGCATCAGTAGATGGGTTCACTTACTTAGCGTATACAGTATACATTAGCTTGAAAGAATAGAAACAATAAAAGCCCATCCTTCATTCACATCGAAGTTTAGTTGTTAACCTTTTCTCATCGTCAGAGTCTTAATACAAAATCTCAAAAGAAAAGTCAAGTCAAGTCGTCAATATAATATAATACTTACATCATCATGAGAGGAACTCCTTTGTCTCATTCCTCGGAGCTATACTATTATTGCATAGTACAAGTCTCAAACCTCTAATCTCACCTACAACAAAATAACATATAATAAAGCAAGATAACAGCGATTGGTTGAGACTAACGTGGACAAGCAGTGATTACACAGATGCACTCAATAATAATCCGCTCCTGTATAATCAGAGCAATGTCCCCTCAAGGGATCAATTACATCCGCACATATTACCAAATAATTTCACATCATTCAACTCCGTATATAGAGCAATGAGAATACCAAAAACCAAACCGCATCAGCCAACCAACCAACCAACGAACGTAAACCATTCACAATTTCCTCCAATTTATCTATACCACTTACTTGTGCACATAGAGATAGTACACAGCTAAATAAGCTAAGTTATCCATATAAATGTTCACAGTACAGATATAAGAGCACTTAACTTTAGTCTTAAATAATCTATGTACCTAACCAATACAATGCTCTAACAAAATAAAATAGAACACACTTACTCACTGACTAAATTAGGATAGGTGTGCACAAGATAATAGGTGTAAAAGAAAAATGATTGTACAGTACAAGTCCAATCTACTCTACTATGATATTATAGGTAGGTAGTAGGTAGGTACGCATTATTGTAATGTAATGTAAGGTACAACCAAATAAGTATAATTAAAAATGTCAACAATGGGTTTTATTATCTGTTCCTTAGTATGTAGGTACAGAGAAAGTTTCATCATCACATCACATCTTCCAAACCGCAGCCCAAGTTGAGCAAAGAGCTTTTTACATTTAGTTAAAGGTTACTTACTTAAGGTACCTTTCTTTACTTGTCCATTATGAACAAAGAGTACTTCCCAGTTGAATTTCGAGATAATGTAGGAGGAGGATCGTTGTTCTGATAGCAAAATATGTGGGATGCAGCCTCCCGCCTCTTGCATTCCTCATCTTTTCTTCAGGGCTCAATCCTACAACTATCTCTACAACCAACAGCATTGGAATTTCTCCATAAAAAATTATAACTCTGAATTTTTATATCTTGTGTTCTGTTCTCCTTCTATAAACTCCTTAACTGTACTGAACTGTATTCCAATTCCAATCCACCAACATAACAACGGCCGTTTCTTTTCTTGACTTGCCTTGACTTGCGTCGCAAGTTGGAAGTCAAATCGAATCAACTTCCATTACATTACATTACGTACAGATATTTTCTTGTACATAAATATACTCCAACCAAAATACAAGAGACACGATCCATATCTTATAATATTTATCTGTTTGTATATCTTATCTACTTACTTACACATGAAAAACGTAGATACGTACATAATACCTTCTACCTAGCTATAGCTATAGGACAGGACACACAGTAAGTAAAGTATGCATAGTATGTAAATAGTAAAATACATTGACAACAACACAAACACAACCTTAATAAAGAAAAGCCTTAAAAAACTATTTGAGATTGTGAAAACTGTGAAAAGGATTGAATAGCATGCTAACTCAAATGAAACATGACAGATGCACAAGGTATTTAGTATTTAGTGGATAGTATGCTAAGCCAAAGCCAAAAGTTTTTCCTTCATGGTTTCTTCTGTTCTATCCATTCAATATAAGGTAAGGTAAGTTTCGAGCCGTTTTTAAGAATCTTTATAGAAAAGGAATGTTGAAAACGGGCGGCGGCGGGTGTGATACCAAATGCCTCACTGTATTTACGAAGACTGATAGATATGTGCATTCTATACATGCATAACATTGCTATAAAAATTATATGCTCTTATAAACTTCAGAAAAAGTGTTTACAATAGAGAATGGTAGAAAAGTTATAGTTTTGGTTTGCTTTTGTGAGTATTAGATTACCAGAACTAAATACATCTACACACTCTCTAGAACAAGAACAACACAACATAACTCCATCGCATCGGAGAGTAAATAATGTCTAGCTGAGGTCGTGAATCTTGTCTTGACGGTAGAGATATGATATCTGGACGCTATCAGGTCATGGAAGAATTATATAGTAATCAGTGAAAAAGCAGAGTAGACACTCGCATGCACATACATCAACAAAACAAACTTACCAATGCAAACCAATGGCAATAGCATGTGTACAATTACATACCTATATACAATTACGATTACTTTTTCGATGGAATGGATGGGACACTGTAATAATTTCATCATGAGTGACATGACAGACAGTTCGTCTACAATGCCTAAATACTTACTCTTCCAGTTTATTCTCTAAATCCAATAACACAACAAAATTAAATGCAAGTAACTATATGTATACGTGCATTTACAGTTACTTTACTTACAAGTAATCATTGCATAGTGATTTTGTTTACCTTTTACTCTGTAAATAATTATCTACCTGTATACTGTCCCATAAGTACAATTATTTACATTGTTACAACTGTGTAGTACTGTATTTCGCTTTCTATTTTAGATATTACATTTTTTGTAAGAATTTATATCAAATTATGTACCAATACAGCATTATCAGTACAATGTCTTGTGAAGCAAGTCGTTCGAGCAAGATTTTATATACATAGATAATAGATACCACATTTAGATGTGATAGTTATCTATATTATCATAATTCGTGATGAGGATGGTACGGAGTTGAGTTAGGATAGGACGAATCAGGTTGGGCAAGACCATGCCAGGCCAGGCCACCCGAATATCTCTCGTCCCAGATAAACATCTTCAATTAAAACTCTGACTTTACACATTGTGACCTAATTAGCTTCATTCACAGAGCCCTGTTAAACAGCTTAGGCTGAATACTTTGTGGGGATAAGGATAATATGAAGTGTATTATTTCTTGTGGAGCCCTTGATCTGTTCATATTACAGTACACAAATAATCAAACTAGTAATGAATATAAAGGACCTCCACGTTACCTCATTCAAATGAAGGTTTAACTCAAAATCACAATCAAGTTATATTTATCATATCTAATATATCATCTCACTTTTTTGTACTCCAGAGTTGGAAATGATCTAAATGTAATTATTGTAAATAAAAAATTCATTTCTCTACCACGAAATTAAATGGCTTTACAAATATAGAATTTAATTTTCATAATTTTGTTTAATAAAACCAAAAAATTCAGATGCACCATCCAGAATAATGCTCTGTTATGTGAGTAGACTGTACTCCTATACGTTGTATGTTTATACGCACTGACAATGACAATAAGTATGCAACTACACATTTATAGTAGTTTTGAATATCAAGATTACAAATTAAGATAATTTTTATGTCCACGTTATAATAATAAAACTAACTAGAAAATGGATAAGCTATGGCCAAGCTTATAGCTGGTCTACAGAGACTAATAAGCACACACAAAACGGAATAAACTGTTTTCCTATCTGATTTGTTGACGAGAACACCTACCTGAGTGGTCCTTCTAATCAAAACTATCGGTTAGTTGTTGTAAAGCATTAGTGCACATATGAAAGAGCAAAATAAGTATCCTTGGATGTCTCCAAGGGGGCAACTACGCATTCATCTATTTGAAAGACTTCTTCGTCCTTCTAACCACGATCATCAAATCACTACCTGTATCAGTTAGAGTATCAAAAACTACTTTGTGATCAAAGATTCATGAAAAGGCAGATAACTGCAGTACCCATAGGTACTTTTACCCTACTTACATTCTAATAGTAGACTCAAAGACTAGTGTAAAATAAGAATAGCTGCAAATTATTGCGTTTTCTTGTGACGAATCACGCACAGGGTGATTATACTTCATTATAGTACATTATCATTCATATTATTTAACATTCAACAGAAATTCCAACCTTTTATCTAAATGTAATTAATAAAATATAATATTTATCGCATGTAATTTAAAAATGCTTGCAGCATCAATTAACTAAATCTATACTAATATCTGTAATGCCTCTATTAATTGCGATTGCGACTCCATGCTGGTGTTCACAATGCAAAATGATAAATATAAATAAATAAAAGTAATGTAAAAGTAGAATCATTGCAAGTCCTAAATAGCTGGATTGGATAGCTATAGCTACCAATAGCTACCATACAATATCGGTAATTGTATTAGATTGCAATTATCTATGCATCCAGAATAAATTAAATGCCAATCTCACCTTCCCCAAGTCAAATCCAAAGCCAACACAACCAGAGAAGGTATTGAATGTAAGTGATGCGATGTAAAGCGAAGATAAAAGAAATAATAATTTAACTAGCAGGCGCGTGTTGTTCACTTCCGAACAATAGAACCTAACAAGTTTTTGTTGACTAGTTGACACTTTGACACAAGGGGATGAAATAACAAAATTAAATATATCTACCAACTACCATACCTTAGATTAGGACAACTTTTAGATTGATCTGTACAATCTCCGGCTCATTATTCTAAAATTAGTTATTTTCTATTAAGCAGGTTACCCCGTGGATTCTACAGGGAATTTGCTCCATGGGAATGATTGATTTGACTAACACTTTTCCGCTTTGAACAACAAACATTACCAAAATTATTTTACCTACAGCTGGAATTCATGTCACTTGCTGGGCTCTGTATTATGTTAAATAGAGTAGAAGGGATATCATATTTCACATATTATGTACAAAGGAACATATTATCTCCATATTTAATTGAAAGCAAGTTGAGAACTCAAGTAAAGCGAATTCAGGTAGGTAAGTAAATTAAGGAGCAATGATTATGGTACATACTATACATAAGGCATACCTTTCAGTTGGTACTAACGCCTTAAGTACCTACTACCTACATTAAACAATTCAGGGAAACAATAAAGAATCCTTTTTGTGCAGGTTTGCTCCGAACGGCAATAGATACTATAAGGTAATGTATTGTAATTCTAGTTTCTTAATTTCGAATGCTAATCGTAATGATCGCCCTTCTTTTCTCTCCCTATCAATCTTGCTCATATAAGTTGAAAAGTAAATTCATGGCTTGCTCTGCTCTGGCTGTAAAGTGTAAAGTGATCGGAGCTGACTTGGCTGGACTTGACGAGAGCGACGAATAATTACCCGTCATTTTGCTACATTTCCTTAACCTTTCTCTCTACACCTTGAAAATCCTTTTTAGTTTAACTACCAACCTATTAGACTAATATCCGAATTAAAGAAAAGGTGGAAGACATGGACAGGTGAATGTGAATTGAATAGGCAAAGTAAAAGAAGTAATTATAAGCCATAGTCCGCCGTAGACGTAGACACACACACTTACAACACAATTCAATACGTCTCGTATTTCATTCCAGTTGTATTTAGTTGCAGTTTGTATTGTATTGTAGCTGTACTGTGTTGCTAACTTATTAATGTATCGTCAGATACATTTATGCGAATGAACTTTCTGTCCGTATGTCCGGACGTCCGTATGTCCGGACGTCGGTCCGCCAATAGAGAGTATTCGATTCAAGCATCCTGGCATTCAGCTTCGCTTCGCTACTTTCTACATCACAGTCGCTAGGCACGATGTATTGCACTACACATACGCTTGGCATGCTGTACAGCACTACACAGTCGAATGGCATGCTGTATTGCACTACACAGTCGCTTGGCACGATGTATTGCACTACACAGTCGCTTGGCACGATGTATTGCACTACA